>OY720443.1:116509363-116765192 GCA_963082915.1 Dolichopus griseipennis
TTTCTATTTTTGTAGCCTCATACTAAATTGGAAATTATACTTGTGATGTAAATTGGAAGATATACTTGTAGAAGATATAGAATAAAAGGTATGGATAGGATCAAGTTTGAAAATGTAATTGTTCTAGCTATGTGTCCTTCCGTCCGTACGAAATTTTCATAAATTCATTTTGAATCGGGTTATGTTCACTCAACAGGGTCGGTAAGCTGCCATAGAACTTTTTTTCTAAATGAGCAGTACTCTACATTTAATAAAGCTATGTATCTGAACTTTTGGCAAAACTATTAAAGTTTTGTGGCTAAAGTTTGCGCAAAATTTGGTTGTTAGTATAGTGCAATGTATTATATAATAACTTTACATATAGCAGCTGAATATTAGAAATTTGGTTTAAAGTAGTTAACTTTAAAAACAATAGGTTCGTAATAGGTATTAAACTTATATTTGCTTTTATCCGTAGATTAGGGTCTAACAAGTTTTGTATTTGAAATTTTTTCGAAAGTAATTAACTATATGATAATATATTGTTTACATTACTTGCGGGTATTTTAGAGGTGACAGAGTCCACTCTAGTCTCTTCCTCGTTCCGGATTAAGTTTTCTAAATCAAAATCTTCTCAGTCGATCTATTTTTTTCAAGTTTTTTGTTTGTGTTACTTTAAAGTTTTGATATAGGTATAGGTATATTATACTTATAATTATTGTAGAAAAACTACTTTTTTTTAAATAAATGAGTATAGATTTTTTTTTTAAATTTTGTAAATTTTAAATAAAATAATGTTTTCCAATTTAATTTTATGTTAAAAAACAGAAATTGGAATGTGATATTAATGCAAGAAATAAAATAAAACATGCGATTTATAGTTTTGTAAAATATATTAAATTTATAGTTAAAAAATACGTGAAAATGATTTTTTATACATATAGTACCTATATTTTGCTTAGAAAAAATTAAAATGTGTAATTTTTAGAAAAACGTACAGCTATCTGAGTAATTATTCAAATATTGTATCTTTCCACTTTTAATATGTATCTATTTAAATAACGTTTAATTCATAACAGAAATAAAATGGCAAAGTGACCTGAGATTTTCGGGTACAAAAATATCCCAAGTAAAAAAACTTCTAGTTTAACATCTATTGTTCACTGACTTCAAGGTAATAGTGATTGAATAATTAATAATTAATTTATGAGTAATAAATATTTAAAATTAATATTAATTATAATAATTTAATACAAATTTAAGTTATTATAATCAATAGTTATGTAACTAATAAGTTAAAGCCTTATAACTAAATTATAAAATTGTTACAAACAATATTGTATCGCTTGGAATTAAAGACATTTTAAAACTTAAATTTCGATTAGTATAACACTAAGATTTCGGTTTGCGTTAACATGAGTTGTCTCATTTACAAAAATTACACAAATTGAAAATAACGTTGTTTATAATTCGGTTTGCATTTTCAAATGTAAATATAATGCATAAAAAAACGTTGCTAAAAGGGTTTTATTTGACTAAACGGATGTTTTTTCGTAAAACGACCCTATTTTTATTAGGGTACTTTGCAAGTAAAGAAGAGTTATTTCTTGGTACCTAAATTTTACAAATTTTACAAAACCAAAAATTTATTCGGAAAAGAGCTGTGAAAATTCAGATAACCTTAGACAAGTACTTAAAAAAATTAGAACGATAATCAAATCACCCAAAAAAAAGAAAGATCTTAAAAATCTTATCAAGCACAAGATCTAGTTGCTTTGGAATTTCTTTAAATTAATTTTTAATATATTTAATACATTTTTGCATTTAAACATTTTCAAATTAATCTTTAATAAACATGTTCTTGTGTTTTTACCAAGGAAGGTAAAAATGAATTGAATAGGTTTAAATATAGGTTTATTAGTAAAAAAATTTTAGTATTTTCATGATTTTTTTTTTGTTTTGGAACCAATTAATAAAAATGTATATACAAATGCTTAAAAAAAAAATTTTTTTTTCTAATTAACGACGCAAATCAAAGTCTTGGTGTTAAGGTGCATTTATATTGGGACAGCGATAAATTTTTTTACATTTTAGATGCATTTGTTAATTTATATATGGTATCCAATCCGATCAAAGGTATGGATTGGACCGGCATCGTCGTTTTAAAATGTTAAGGCCACATTTTTGCTGAGCTGTTATAAAAATTTGGACAACCCTGTTTAAATATCATTACAACTAATAACACTAGTATATTATTGTGAAGACAAGTACACTAATAACAAAAAGCTATGCTCTTATTGATGTAATTATTGACGCTCTTATCAATTTTCGCAGTTCCAATATACACGCACTGTAATTCTTACAATAAAAGTATAATTCCTAGCATTTTTGCACTTCTTTAAATTATTTTCTTTCGGTAACGTGTACCTGTTGTGCTTAGTTTAAGTAAAAAAACATAGAACGTAAAATTATAATAAATAGAAAGAAAAAACAAAAATATTAACATCATTTTCAAAAAGTTTTACCTTTAATATTTTCAATATCTTAAAATTGTGAAAGTTGATCAAAAATAAGTTATATATACTTATATAATGTGTATATACAGGGTGTTCCCGACTCGATGGTCTTCCTTCAAATGGGTGATCGGGCATATCGAGCAGAACAAAAAATTGTATGGGAGGGGGGGGGTCTATTTTCATTAGTTTAGAAGTTATGGGGCCTTAACTGTTTTTCGACCATAATTTAGTTTTATTTCGATAAAATTGGAACCAAATAAGATAAAACAAAAATAAGTATAGCATTTAAATGCTTATTAATGCAGATTTCTTAAGTATAATCAAACATTACTCTAAAGTTTCTCAGTCAGAGGTTATAAGGGCTTAAAGTTCAATATTTTTAACAAAATATCAATTAAATCCCTTTTATCAAGAAAATAACGGTATTAACATAACAGTTTTTTTACTTCAAAATATTACCCTTCTCTTTCCCTGCATTTTGAGTATACTAGCACTTTTATAGCTCAAAAACTTTGAAAGTTATAAAGTAAAAACTTTTTTGTGATACCTGAAATTTAACTAAATTTGAATTTTTTTGAAAAAAATTTTTGGTATCACAAAAAAGTTAACTATTTATTCTTACTCCTTATGAGAGTAAAAAATAGTAATAAAGAAAAAACTTGGTTATAATGTACTGATTTCCTCATTATTTTACAGGTTTGGTTTAAATTCTAAAATAAAATAGTTGACAATTTATTGTATAAAAATAAATACTTGATAAAGATATTATCAAGTATAAAACTGATGAACGTTTTTCAAAATAAGATTTTAAAATTAAATCAAACCTTTATTTTTACAAAATTTAAGTTTAAGTATAACAATGAAAAAAAAATATTTTAACTTTATGAAATGAGCGTAAATTAATATTATGTACATATAACACTGATTAACGTTTTTCTAAATAAGAGTTTAAAAGTAAATTAAATCTTTATTTTAACAAAATTCAAATTTAAGTATGACAATGAAAAAAAAAAGTTTAAGTTTATGCATTGTGTATAAATTATTAATATGTATATATATCAACAAAATATTTATATTTAAATTATGTATATATTTAAGTTGAAGATATTATTATAATTCAAAATTTTTATAATTCATAAAATCATAATATTTAATCGGCTTATTTTTTCCCTTACAAATATAAACATCCTTTTTTAGAACAAACTATTTGACCAATTTTAATGAAACAACAACCAAAAGAAAGTTTTTTTTTGTTTTCATAGGACAATGATATTTTTTTTTAGAATATTGCGTTTTTTTCAGGTGAAAATCCGTCTTTAATTTAACGTAAATTTGAATTTAACGGTCACGCTTTTAAAAGTTTAGGCTTATGACTCTAATATTATGCGCCGACTTTCTGTCTAAATGTAATTCATTTTCGGTTTTAACTCGCAGCTAAATCTAAATCAAAAGATTATAGGCGCCGACTTATGTATATCTTTCTTTTTTTTGTTTAGTTCAAATATTTAATGAACAAGGTGATTTAAATTTTTTTAAAATTTTTTTTTTGTTTTTTTTTTTTCTTTATCTTAAAAAGTGAACGAAAAAAAATTAGTTCTGTTCGATCGAAATGAAAGCAATTTGGTTTATACAGTAGTTTTCATTTATAACGAACTCGATGCAATTTTAATTATAATAAACTTTACACTTTTTGCCAAAGAATTAAATTTTACCTAAAACTGAAAGTTTTTTATTACATTGATATTTCTTTTATTTAAACTTATTATATCTAATAATGTTGCTTGGTGATTATTTTAGTATTTTTATATATATTTTTGAATATAAAAAAAAATCATAATAACGCATCAAAAATACAAAAAAAATTTCATTACAAGAAAAAGCATATATACATCTATAAACATAGAGGTGAGGCTGAAACATCAAATAAAAATCTAGCAAATGAGTTCAAAGTGCTCATTCTAGAATTAGCACAATCTACAATGTTCAATTCTTATACTAATTTTTCAAAATTCACAGCATTCTTTTAAAACGACATTTGTTTATTACGACGAATATTTTCTGTCTCTTCATGGTCGTTATAAGCGAGCTTTACTGTATTTTTTTTTTTTGCTATATATTTGCAGAAACAAAAAAATTACATTTCTTAGGAAAAATTATGTGTTCATTAGGAATCAACCAGAATAAATGCATACGGCGTGCAGTTTCTGTCAAAAAATTTTGAAATAAGTAGGTATGTTATATATATACTGTACTTCGGAATTTAAAATTTTAAAATTTGACAAAGCGTATAAAAATATTGTAATTGTTTTTTCTGATGTTGCTACGATTAAGTTTTCAAAATAAAATATTTTAAAATAATATTTTATTTTAAAAAAACATACATTCCAAATAATTGAAAATACCTATAAATGTTCGCAAAAAAAAACTAAAAAATAATCTTCAACTGAAATAAAAGTTGACGTATAATTTCTGTCAAAAAATTTACAAATAAATAGGTACATGAATTTACATGAGAGCTGTTCGAAATGAAAGCAATACATTTGGTTTATACAGAATTTTTCATTTATAACGAACTCGGTTCAATTTTAATTATAATAAACTTTACACTTTTTGATAAAGAATTAAATTTTACCTAAAAATGTAAGTTTTTTATTACATTGATATTTCTTTTATTTAAACTTATTATATCTAATAATGTTGCTTGGCGATTAATTAAGTGTTTTTTATTTAGTTTTGAATATAAAAACAATCATAATAACGCATCAAAAATACAAAAAAAAATTCAATAGAAGAAAAAGCTTAGGACACATCAAATAAAATGTTAGCAAATGAGTTCAAAGTGTCCATTCTAGAATCAACACATTGTACAATGTTCAAGTCTTATACTAATTTTTCAAAATTCACAGCATTCTTTTAAAACGACATTCGTTTATTACGACGAATATTTTCAGTCCCATAATGGTCGTTATAACCGAAAAGTACTGTTGTTTGCAATTTATTGTAATTTGTAATACAGTAGGTACTAAAAAAAAATTTTTTGTAAATCGTAAATTGTGGTTGCTTTTTGTTTAGTTTTTTGTAAAATTAAAAACCGAATTCTGAAATATGCAGAAACTTAAAAAAAAAATAATATTTCTAAGAAAAATGATTTGTTTCTTATGAATCTGCCAAAATCAGCATGTACGGCATTCAGTTTCTGTCAAAAAATTTTGAAATAATTAGTTATGTAAAAAAATTTACGCGACGTTTTAAATTTTAAAATTTAAAAATTGACAAGTGTATAAAAATACATATTGTAATTGTTTTTTCTTATGCTGCTGCGATTAAATTTTAAAAATAAAATATTTTAAAATAACATTTTTTTTTTAAATAATTTAGTTTAAAACATACAAATATTCAAATAAATTAAAAATACTTACAGTAAATATGTTTGCAAAACTAAAAAAACTATCTTTCTCAAAAAAAGTTATTTGTTCCTTAGGTCCTAACCTAAATAAAAGCGCGCAGCGTATAATTTCTGTCAAAAAATTGAGAAATAAATAGGTTCATAAATTTACATTAGAGCAGCGAAAATACGCGTAACGCAATGTACTGTATCTCGGATTTTTAAAATTTACAAATATTGACAAAATGTATAAAAATATTGTTATTGGTTTTATTATGTTTTAAAAATAATATTTTTTTACAATAATGTTTATTAAAAAATACCTATCTTATATTCAAAATACCTATAATATGAAATTAAAAATATTTTTTGTAGGTACTAAATTAAAACATTCAAATAAATATTTTGGATAAATTAAATATTGTACGCGCGTATCGATTTACCGATAATATATATGCAGACAGACGTATTGACATATCAAAAAGTGTACATGAAGATTAGATAGGCGTAGTTTGTAAATGGAACGCGTATTTTTGTTTCAGGAGTACATAATTGTCAGATTATCATCATATATATATATTTGACATTTTAAAACTACCTATCATTTGAGAAGTTAATTATATTTAATAGTATTTAAATATTAATAAAGTGAAAAAATTAAGGTTTATTGCTGTATAAATATAAAGAATATTTTTTAAAATGGAAGGGGGTAAGTTCTTATTGGTTATCAAATAAAAAATATGATTTAACATAACCTATTCAAGAGAATTTTAATTAAAGCCATCTGCCGGAAATTATTTATCTACTCTGTCATATACTCTTTTACAAGGGCTGAAGTAGCTGGCAATAGTTGAGAGTAGAAAAGAGTTTACTCCCCTTAAAGCAATAAAAGCAATAATATTTATTTGTTTTAAGAAACTTATGAGTCATGACTCATGACCATGTATAGAAATATATTTTTGTCAATAAAAAACTTAGAAAATATTAAATAAATAAACTAGACAAAAAGGTATAAAGTAAACTAAGCATTTCAGAATCATTTTTCCCATGTTTTCAGAACTTTAAATAGGCATACATTTGTAGTAAAAATTTACCTATGTAGCTATTAAATTTTAAAATGAAAAAAGGGTAGGAAAAATTTTTTCTTTGATTTATTGAAAAACATTTTTTTTTTTCTATAAATCTTAAGATTGAAATTTAAAAAAAGACTTCGGTCAACTTGACTATTATTTGTACTTCTGGCAGCTTCAATATAATATAATACTAATTACTAAACTTATGAATTATGATATGTTATATTTTGTTGTACATATTATGTATTCATAGAGTTTTTTAATTAGGATACAGAATACGTACAACATAGTTCATATCGTACTAAAATGTTTAGAAAAAAATTACAGTTTGCTATATGAAGGACAGCATTAACTCGAACTTTGGGTTCTTGACTTCAATAAATATATGTATATGTTTAGAAATATGTATTTATTAGAATAATATTATATGTACTAGTATCGCCCTGTGCTCGAGATTCGAGCTATTTTTGCTTTTAAATTTACATACAAAATTAGTTTTTTGAAATTTATAATAGACTAATTTAACACGAAAAATTATATTTTTTTTCCTATACGTAATAAAATATATTGCAACAATGTTGTCAACAATTTTTGCGCTTGAAATTTGCTAAAAAAAAATTTATATTTTTTTCAGTTATAAAAACGTTGTTGTATTTTTGAATTTTATTCCTATAGCTAAAGTCGCTTTAAAGAAAGTATAATGTGGTACAGTTATTACACAAAACAAAGCGATTTAAATTCTTAATATAAATATTGTTCTAATTGTATTGTTCTCAAAGTAATGTTCTGAGAATTTGATTTAATTTCTAAACATATACATATATTTACTGAAGTCAAGTAGCCAAATTTCGAGTTAATGGTGTCCGTCATATAGAAAACTAAACATTTTAGTACGATTTGAATTTTTTTGTATCCGTTCCGTATGTATTCTGTTTCCTAATTAAAAATTGATGAATACATGCTTCAGTTCCTTTAAAGGCATTTTTTAAATCTGAACTGTCAAAAAAAAAAATCGTTTTTTTTTTACCTCTGAGCGCTCAGAGAGTGTGATTAATTTTTTTTCTTAAAGACATTTTGACGTTTGTGTAAGATTTTACTTGTAAAATAAAAATCAAAATGTTTTAATTTAATTTAATTTTTCGCGTTTTTTTATTAAATCTGAACGCTCTGAGCGTACTCTGTTCATGCTCTGTTCATTAGAACGTGCTTATGTTGTTTAGAGCGTGCCTAGATCTCTGCTGTGATTTAAAAAAAAAACGCCTTATATAATATTTGTTCGTTATGTCAAAGTAAAACTAAAAAAAGTTTTTATCATGAAAAAACATTATTCGATGTTTAAAATGTAAAATAAAATTTTTAATTATCAGGGCTTAACCTTAATCAAAACATACAACGTACAATTTAAAAATATAAGAAAAACCGAAGACAATATTTTTATACTATTTATCAATTTTTAAAATTTAAAAATCCGAGGTACAGTATATCGCGTTACGTTGGGTTGCTTTCATGTAAATTTATTTACATAATTACTTATTTCAAAATTTTTTGACAGAAATTTTTCGCCGTACCCGTTGTAAATATTATTTTAAAATATTTTATTTTTAAAATTTAATCGTAGCAACATAAGAAAATACAATTACAATATTTTTATACGCTTTGTCAATTTTAAAATTTTAAAACTTCGAGGTACAGTACGTCGCGTATGTTTTCATATAAATTTATTTACAATAACAACTTATTTCAAAATTTTTTGACAGAAACTGAACGCCGTACATGCTGAATTTGGTTGATCCATAAGTAACAAATCATTTTTCTTACGAAATATTATTTCTTTTTTATGTTTCTGCAAACATATTATAGGTATTTTTTAATAAACAAATTTTTTACAAAAATATTATTTTAAATTTTCTATTTCTATTTTTCGCTTTGTCAATTTTTAAATCTGAGGTACCAGAACGTCGCGTATTTCGGTTGCTCACATGTAAATTCACGTACCTAACTATGTATTTAAAAATTTTCTAGAAATTTCCATAAATTATGCACCATACGCGTTGGTTTTGGTTAGGTCCTAATTAACAAATCATTTAAATTACAAATTATTTTTTTAAGAAAGATTATTTGTTATTTTTTTTTAAATTTTTTTGCAAATACATATATTTTTTAAATATCATTACTTGTATCACTACTTACAAACGTAATGGCAACTATATTTCAGATGTCGGTTTTTTATTTAACAAAAAACCGACTTCTGAAATATAGTTGCCATTTCGTTTGAGAGTAATGATATTTAAAAAATATATGTATTTGCAAAAAAATTTAAAAAAAAATAACAAATAATCTTTCTTAAAAAATTTTTTGTTTTTATAACTGTATTATAATAAATTGCAAACAAAAACTAAATACAGTACTTTTCGGTTATAACGACCATGATGGAACGGAAAATATTCGTCGTAATAAACGAATGTCGTTTTAAAAGAATGCTGTGAATTTTGGAAAATTAGTATAAGACTTGAACATTGTAGAATATGCTGATTCTAGAATGGACACTTCGAACTCATTTGCTAGAATTTTATTTGATGTGTCAGCCTCAAGCCTAGGTATAGTGCTTTTTCTTCTAATAAAATTTTTGTTGTATTTTTGATGCGTTATTATGATTTTTTTTTTATATTCAAAAATAAATAAAAAAATACTAAATTAATCACCAAGCAACATAATTAGATATAATAATTTTAAATAAAAGAAAAATCAATGTAATAAAAAACTTTCATTTTTAGGTAAAATTTAATTTTTTAGCAAAAAGTGTAAAGTTTATTATAATTAAAATTGAACCGAGTTCATTATAAATAAAAACTACTGTATAAACCAAATGTATTGTTTTCATTTCGAAACTCATTTTTTTCGTTCACTTTTTAAGATAAAGAAAAAACAAAAACAAAAAAAAAATTTTTAAAAAAAATTTAAATCTCCTTGTTCATTGAACATTTGAAATTAACAAAAAAAAAAAAGAAAGACATAAGTCGGCGCCTATAATATATAGTTTGATTGAGCTGCGAATACAACCGAAAATGCATTACTTTTACCCAGAAAGTCGGCGCATAATATTAGAGTCATAAGCCTTAACTTTTAACAGCGTGACCGTTAAATTCAAATTTACGTTAAATTAAAGACGGGTTTTCACCTGAAAAAACGGAATATTCTAAAAAAAAAATATCATTGTCCTATGAAAACAAAAAAAACCTTTCTTTTGGTTGTTGTTTCATTAAAATTGGTCAAATAGTTTGTCCTAAAAAAGGATGTTTATATTTGTATGGGAAAAAATAAGCCGATTAAATATTATGAAACAAATCATTTAAATTACAAATTATTTTTTTAAGAAAGATTATTTGTTATTTTTTTTTAAATTTTTTTGCAAATACATATATTTTTTAAATATCATTACTTGTATCACTACTTACAAACGTAATGGCAACTATATTTCAGATGTCGGTTTTTTATTTAACAAAAAACCGACTTCTGAAATATAGTTGCCATTTCGTTTGAGAGTAATGATATTTAAAAAATATATGTATTTGCAAAAAAATTTAAAAAAAAATAACAAATAATCTTTCTTAAAAAATTTTTTGTTTTTATAACTGTATTATAATAAATTGCAAACAAAAACTAAATACAGTACTTTTCGGTTATAACGACCATGATGGAACGGAAAATATTCGTCGTAATAAACGAATGTCGTTTTAAAAGAATGCTGTGAATTTTGGAAAATTAGTATAAGACTTGAACATTGTAGAATATGCTGATTCTAGAATGGACACTTCGAACTCATTTGCTAGAATTTTATTTGATGTGTCAGCCTCAAGCCTAGGTATAGTGCTTTTTCTTCTAATAAAATTTTTTTTGTATTTTTGATGCGTTATTATGATTTTTTTTTTATATTCAAAAATAAATAAAAAAATACTAAATTAATCACCAAGCAACATAATTAGATATAATAATTTTAAATAAAAGAAAAATCAATGTAATAAAAAACTTTCATTTTTAGGTAAAATTCAATTTTTTAGCAAAAAGTGTAAAGTTTATTATAATTAAAATTGAACCGAGTTCATTATAAATAAAAACTACTGTATAAACCAAATGTATTGTTTTCATTTCGAAACTCATTTTTTTCGTTCACTTTTTAAGATAAAGAAAAAACAAAAACAAAAAAAAATTTTTAAAAAAAATTTAAATCTCCTTGTTCATTGAACATTTGAAATTAACAAAAAAAAAAAGAAAGACATAAGTCGGCGCCTATAATATATAGTTTGATTGAGCTGCGAATACAACCGAAAATGCATTACTTTTACCCAGAAAGTCGGCGCATAATATTAGAGTCATAAGCCTTAACTTTTAACAGCGTGACCGTTAAATTCAAATTTACGTTAAATTAAAGACGGGTTTTCACCTGAAAAAACGCAATATTCTAAAAAAAAAATATCATTGTCCTATGAAAACAAAAAAAACCTTTCTTTTGGTTGTTGTTTCATTAAAATTGGTCAAATAGTTTGTCCTAAAAAAGGATGTTTATATTTGTATGGGAAAAAATAAGCCGATTAAATATTATGATTTATAATTATATGTATTTAGAATTTTAATTTAATTTAACTGTACCAATTTATCCTCTCTTTAAATCGGCTTAAGCTATAGAAATAAAACTCAAAAATCGGTACTGAACAACGTTTTAATAATTAAGAAAAATTATAAATTTTTTCAAGCAAATTTCAAGCGCAAGAATTGTTGACAACACTGTTGGCATAATTTTTATTATGTATATTCTAATATAATTTACACAAAACGAATTTTATATGTTAACTTAAAAGCAAAAATAGCTCGAATTTCGAGCACAGGGCGATACTAGTATTTTTAAATATATAATTAGACATTATTGAAACGTATCAGTGCTATAAAATTTATACATGTTTATAATTACCTTTCTTAATTGTATTTTGTTTAAAAACAAAAAAAAACACAATAGGTACTAATTTTTTAAATCATATAAAATACAGCTATTATCCAAAAAAATTGCAATAAAAGTTGAAAAATAGAGTGTTTCAATTCAGGAATACAAATTATTATAATTACAAATTATATTACCTTATTCCGTTCTCCGTGAAAATCTTTTCATCTTCCGCTATAAATTTGGCAAAATCTTTACAGGTAAATGTGGTCATGTATTGATATTAAGGGTTAAGTGTCATTTGAAAAAAAAAACAGGTGTGGGCTCTTCTAACTGTAAGTATCTTTAAACAAAAAATTACTGATAGTGGCTGATAAAGAATTTTTAAAATGTTGTTACAGAATGTCATATTCGATTACAAAGTAAGTAAAATGGGGTAAGTAAATAAATTAAAATAAAACAATGTTTAATTTTTAAGACTTTAGCCAGGTAACTTATTTCTTGTTTATTTTCTAAACAACTAGCTTACAAAAAGTTTGTATCAAACCATGCTTGTAAAAAATATACTGAAATTTTCATAATTTTTATAACGATTGAATGATTTAAATTAAAATGTGTTGCAGAATCATTTGATTTAAACAAAAATTCTAATTTTCCAATTAAATCTTAGCTTTTATTTATTTATTAAATAATAGTATTTATTTTGTTTAAAGCTATCAGTACAGTGAAATATTGCTATTTTTTTTTAAGCGCTTATTGTTTAACTTTTAGGCTAATAAGCCTGTTTACACCATTGGTACATGTTGGAACAGGGGGTCATATTATATTCGTGTTATTAGAATTTCTTTTTTTTTTTTTAATTTAATAGTTTTTATTAATTTCAGATAACTTACAATAATAAATTATGTATAAGAAATCAATTTACACATTACAAAATATATTAAAATTTACAATATACAAATAAAAAAAAAAAAAAAAATTAATTTAATAATTAAAATAAGCTAATTTGACAAATAGAGATAATTTAATTTAGAAATGATAGTTTAAAATCAAAATAATTTTTTAAGTAATTTTTTTATTAAATTTAATTTAATTAATTAATACATAGTTCCTTGACAAATTTTTTAAGTTTATTTTTAAAAATGTCGATATTTGATATATATTTTTAATTGTATTCGGCATATTTTAGAGGTGACAGAGTCTACTCTAGTCTCTTCCTCGTTCCGGATTAAGTTTTCTAAATCAAAATCTTGTCCGTCGATCTTTTTTTTCAAGTTTTTTGTTTGTGTTACTTTAAAGTTTTGATATAGGTATAGGTATATTATACTTATAATTATTGTAGAAAAACTACTTTTTTTTTAAATAAGTGAGTATAGATTTTTTTTTTAATTTTGTAAATTTTAAATAAAATTTTTTAATGTTAAAAAACAGAAATTGGAATGTGATATTAATGCAAGAAATAAAACAAAACATGCGATTTATAGTTTTGTAAAATATATTAAATTTAGTTAAAAAATACGTGAAAATGATTTTTTATACATATAGTACCTATATTTTGCTTAGAAAAAATTAAAATGTGTAATTTTTAGAAAAACGTACAGCTATCTGAGCAATTATTCAAATATTGTATCTTTCCACTTTTAATATGTATCTATTTAAATAACGTTTAATTCATAACAGAAATAAAATGGCACAGTGACCTGAGATTTTCGGGTACAAAAATATCCCAAGTAAAAAAACTTTTAGTTTAACTTCTTTTGGTCAATGGTCACTGACTTCAAGGTAATAGTGATTGAATAATTAATAATTAGTTTTTGAGTAATAAATATTTAAAATTAATATTAATTATAATAATATAATACAAATTTAAGTTATTATAATCAATAGTTATGTAACTAATAAGTTAAAGCCTTATAACTAAATTATAAAATTGTTACAAACAATATTGTATCGCTTGGAATTAAAGACATTTTAAAACTTAAATTTCGATTAGTATAACACTAAGATTTCGGTTTGCGTTAACATGAGTTGTCTCATTTACAAAAATTACACAAATTGAAAATTACGTTGTTTATAATTCGGTTTGCATTTTCAAATGTAAATATAATGCATAAAAAAACGTTGCTAAAAGGGTTTTATTTGACTAAACGGATATTTTTTCGTAAAACGACCCTATTTTTATTAGGGTACTTTGCAAGTAAAGAAGAGTTATTTCGTGGTACCTAAATGTTACAAATTTTACAAAACCAAAAATTTATTCGGAAAAGAGCTGTGAAAATTCAGATAACCTTAGACAAGTACTTAAAAAAATCAGAACGATAATCAAATCACCCAAAAAAAAGAAAGATCTTAAAAATCTTATCATGCACAAGATCTAGTTGCTTTGGAATTTCTTTAAATTAATTTTTAATATATTGGCTTCTATTTACTTTTATTTTTATCTTTAATATCTTTAATACATTTTTGCATTTAAACATTTTCAAATTAATCTTTAATAAACATGTTCTTGTGTTTTTACCAAGCAAGGTAAAAATAAATTGAATAGGTTTTATTAGTAAAAAAATTTTAGTATTTTCATGATTTTGTTTTTTGTTTTGGAACCACTAATAAAAATGTATATACAAATGCTTAAAAAAAATTTTTTTTTTTTCTAATTAACGACGCAAATCAAAGTCTTGGTGTTAAGGTGCATTTATATTGGGCCAGCGATAACTTTTTTTACATTTTAGATAAATTTGTTAATTTTAGTTTTTCTAAATAAGAGTTTAAAAGTAAATTAAATATTTATTTTAACAAAATTCAATTTTAAGTATAACAATGAAAAAAAAAGTTTAAGTTTATGCATTGTGTATAAATTATTAGTATGTAAATATATCAACAAAATATTTATATTTAAACAAGTGATGAAAAAAAACCAAGGGTTTTTAAAAAAGCACATTTTCAAAATTATATAGTGTTTCATACTAAGTATTTTATCGGAATATAATGTTGAAGCTTCAATATTATCGTTTAATTTAGGAAATATATACGTTGGTGACTAAGTTACTGCTTACCTATAATAACAATAAATTTTTAAGTCCTAGTAGCCCCTGTATGGGGAAGGTTGCCAAATTTCTCAAGGATATAATGCTCACTACTCCTCTTCCCCCAAACTTTTTTAGGTTCTAGGAATTAAATTGCGAATTCCACCAAAATTTGGAATTTTTTTTAGAATTTTACTATTTAGGCAAAAATGGTTAAAACTTTTTGGTTAAAGAACCCCTTTTAAAATTAAGAAAAACCTTTAACATATATTAAAATATAATGTTAGACCTTTAAATTTTGTATATTAAGGAAAAAATATTTAAACAGGTATTCAAGTTACAGGTGTTTAAAAATAGCAAAATTTCAGTTTTCGAGCCCTTATATCTCCTGAAAATGGGGCTTGACAAAAAAATTTTGTTAACCGACTCCTACTAATTTCTGAGGATCTAACTCCCAAAATTTCAAGACCCTAGCTTGAACCGTTTAAAAGATATGTGGGGCCAAAAATTTTGCAAAAATTGAGTTTTGCACAGTGGTAAATTTTAGTACCGTATGGCAACTCTAAACATTTAACCGAAGTATTTTTGTAAAGTCTATAAAAGCAGCTCACTTCAACCGTTTTTCAATTGAAAATAAACCTATCAGAACTCTTGTTATATCAATTTAAATATAGGGCTTTTTCGGAATTTGCGGGGGCTGTAGCTTCGTCACCCTTCAAAATTAAGAAAAACCTTTGACACATGTTGAAATATAATTATAGTGCTTTGAATTTTGTATATTACTAAAAAAAAATTTGGACAGGTATTCAAGTTACAGGTGTTTAAAAATAGCAAAATTTCAATTTTTGAGCCCTTATAGCTGCAAAACAGGCGACTTGACAACTTTGGGGGGCTGCAACTCCCTAACAGGTGGGGCTACAGAAAAAAATTCTTCTACGAAATTATTTTTTTAGCAATACCTACCCATGGTTAAAATTTCTTTACTCTATTTCAAACGGTGTAAAAGTTTTTGTAAACATACGGACGGACAGACGGACAGACAGACAGACAGACAGACGGACGGACAGAGTGAAACTATATAGGCACATTTTTACAAAATTTTTTGAAAATGTGCTAATTATGTATATATTTAAGTTAAAGATATTTTTATAATACAAAATTTTTATAATTCATAAAATATTTTTTAAGTATATAATTAGACATTATTGAAACGTATCAGTGCTATAAAATTTATACATCTTTATAATTACCTTTCTTAATTGTATTTTGTTTAAAAACAAAAAAAAACACAATAGGTACTAATTTTTTAAGTCATATAAAATACAGCTATTATCCAAAAAATTGCAATAAAAGTTAAAAAATAGAGTGTTTCAATTCATGACTACAAATTATTATAATTACAAATTATATTACCTTATTCTGTTCTCCGTGAAAATCTTTTCATCTTCCATTATAAATTTGATAAAATCTTTACAGGTAAATGTGGTCATGTATTGATATTTAGGGTTAAAAGTGTCATTTAAAAAAAAAAACAGTTGTGGGCTCTTCTAACTGTAAGTATCTTTAAACAAAAAATCACTGGTAGTGTTTTTATAGTGGCTGATAAAGAACTTCTTAAAATGTTGTTACAGAATGTCATATTCGATTACAAAGTAAGTAAATAAATTAAAATAAAACAATGTTTAATTTTTAAGACTTTTAGCCAGGTAACTTATTTCTTGTTTATTTTCTAAACAGAAAATAAGTTTTTCCTGCTGAAGTGAAAAAAGAAATTAAAAACAACATTAAATCTAAAAAAGCTCCGGGATATGATTTAATACCGGACAAATTCTGAAGCAGCTACCAGAGAAGGCAATAGTTAAAATAACAAATCTTATAAATGCTGCATTCAGGCTGAAATATGTGCCGAAATTGTGGAAAGTGGCCGAGGTCATTATAATACCCAAAGCAGGAAAACCACCAAATGAGATAACGTCTTATAGACCAATCTCATTGCTACCTATAATGAAAAAATTTATTTGAGAAGACTAAAACCGATTATTGAAAGGAAGAATCTAATTCCGGACCACCAATTCGGCTTTAGAGAAAAACATGCAACAATAGACCAGGTACACAGAATAACAAGCACTATTGAAAAAGCTTTAGAGGAGAAGAAAGTCGGTTCAGCAATCTTTTTGGATGTGACTCAGGCATTCGATAAGGTGTGGCACAAGGGATTGAATTGTAAACTGAGAACAATCCTTCCAAAAGAGCATTCGGAAATGATAGAAAGCTATCTATCAGACAGATACTTCTACATAAAACAAGAAGGAGAATATTCCGATCTTAAAGAAATCAGTGCTGGAGTTCCTCAAGGAAGTGTACTCGGTCCAATACTGTATCTGTTGTATACTTGTGATTTTCCTGCACTTGAAAATAATATAATTGCGACGTTTGCTGATGATACAGCGGTTTTGGCTGTCGGAGAAAATAATGAAGAATCTACAGAAAAACTGCAGAGAGCTATGACAAAAATCCAAAATTATACAAAAAGATGGAGGCTAAAATTAAATGAAGCTAAGTCAATTCATGTGGATTTCACAAATAAAAAAATTGATCATAAACCAGTATATATAAATGGTCAAGAAATACCTTATTCAAATACTGCCAAATATCTTGGTATGACATTAGATGCGAAGCTTCGCTGGAAAGCCCACATCAAAAACAAGAAAGAAGAGTTACAAATCCGTTATAGAAAAATGTACTGGCTCATAGGTAAGCATTCTACCTTGACAATACAAAACAAACTTCTGCTCTATAAACAAATATAGAAACCAGTATGGTCATATGGCATCCAGCTATGGGGATGCAGCAAAAAGAGTAATAGAGATGTTATTCAGAGGTTCCAGAATAAAGTTCTAAGAAATATTGTGAACGCACCCTGGTTCATCAGAAACTATGACCTACATAGAGATATGCAAATAGAATTTGTAGATAAAGAAATCCAAAATTTTGCAAGAAGTCACGAAAAAAGACTCCAAAACCATGTAAATGTCGAGGTAGTCCAGATTCTGGATAATACAAATATAGCCAGACGACTCAAAAGAGTAAAGCCTTTTGAGTTAGTCTAGCTATAATAAGAGAAAGAAACAGTTAGATAGACATCGCTGGATGGAATCTACATTTAAAACTAAAATAAAGCCAGAAGAAAAATTGCTCATTAGCCCTCGGACTAGATCGCAATAGAGGAAAGGTGTGGTTTAGTGGGTAAGAATCCCACACGCAATGTCAAGCTACGGGGCTCATTGTGTCTTTTGAAGATTCCATTCCAACCTACGTAAAAACGAGGAAGAGTGTAGTAGAGTAGACTGTGTCAACTCTGGGATACCCGTATGACCGTTAAATAAACATTATATCCTTATTATTATAAACATTAATTACTTTTGGCAAAATTTCAAACATACCAGCTTTATTAGGTGAAATATAATGCTCATATAAAAGAAGGAGTTGTATGGCAGCTACTCGAACCCTCTGAAGTAGACCAACCAAATTTTGCAGTAACTTTGGCCATTACACTAAACTATTTTTGGCAAAATTTCAGACACCCAACTTCAATAGGTATAGAGTAATGCTCATATAAAATAAGAAGTTGTATGGCAGCTACTCGAACCCTTTGCAGTAGACCAACCAAATTTTGCAGCAACTTTGACCATTACACTAAACTACTTTTGCCAAAATTTCAGACGCGTAGCTGTAATAGGTACAGAGAAATACTCATATAAAAAAAGAAGTTGTATGGCAGCCACCCGAACCCATGGACCAAAATAGCTGAATTTAAATAGCGATGACGGCTATTGCAAAAAAACGAATTTGCGAAAATTTCAAGATCCTAGCTCCTTTAGTTTTTGAGTTATCGTGCGGACGGACAGACGGACGGACGGACGGACAGACGGACAGACAGACGGACGGACGGACGGACATACATAGCTAAATCGATTTTTTTTCGATTCTGAACCGATCCATACACTTGAGTCTATATCTACCCCCCCCTCCTTCTCTGCGTCACAAACGTAATGGCAAATTTATTATACCCTTTGACTATATAGTCATACGGGTATAATAAAAAAATAAAAATAAAAAAAAAAAATTTTCTAAACAACTTTTTTACAAAAACTTTTTAAAATTAAAATGTGTTGCAGAATCATTTGATTTAAACAAAAATTCTAATTTTCCAATTAAATCTTAGCATTTATTTATTAAATAATAGTATTTATTTTATTTAAAGCTATCAGTACAGTGAAATATTGCTATTTTTTTTTAAGCGCTTATTGTTTAATTTTTAGGCTAATGAGTCTGCTTACACCATTGGTACATGTTGGAACAGGGGGTCATATTATAAAAAATGTGCTATTAGAATTTTTTTTTTTTTTTTTTTTTATTTAATAGTTTTTAATAATTTCGGTTAATTTACAATAATAAATTATGTATAAGAAATTAAATTACACATTACAAAATATATTAAAATTTACCATATACAAATAAAAAAAAAAAATAAAAATTTATTCAATATTTAAAATAAGCTAATTTGACAAATAGAGATTTTATTTTTTAGAAATGATAGTTTAAAATCAAAATAATTTTTTTAGTTAATTTAATAATTTAATACATAGTTCCTTGACAAATTTTTTAAGTTTATGTTTTAAAATGTCGATATTTGAGCTATTTTTAATTTCATTCGGCAAAGTATTGTAAAGTTTTATTGCACTGCATTTTAGGCTTTTAAGTTTTATGGTGCTATTTGCCTTTTATACTATAATATTTCTCCTGTTTCTGGTGTTGTATCTATGTATGTCATCCTGTCTCCTTATTTGCAGATATGATTTGAGTTTATTTTTTTCAATTTTATACATATATTTGCATTTCTCAAAGTAAATCAGTTGGTTTATATCCATTTGGTTGGTTTTTTTATAAAGTTCTGTAGTTTTAGTCCTGTAGTTAGGTTTGAAAAGTGATTTTAATGTTTTGTTCATCACTATTCCAATTTGTTTTATATTAAATTGTGAGCAAATGTTGTATCTTGAGATCAACTTATTTTTTGGAAAATCCATTATGTATAAAAGATATAATAAAGGTCCAAGTAACCTATATTCTTTACACACATTAAATTTTAATATTAAAACCTTTTCTTTTTATTTTTATACTAAAACCTTTAATTCTAAGTTAAAAAAACACATTAAATTATATAATAATTTTTTATTTTTATTCATATGTAATTGTTGCAATATCTACTATAAATTTCTATATTATTTATCTACACAAAATTTCGTAGTAATTAAAAATCATATTGGAAATTCTATTTCTTATTTTCGATTTTTTCACTTGTATTTATATTTAGTAATATTTAGTATTCTCACTTTATACCTATATTTACAATTTTATATTTTTTATTTATTCGATTTTCTTAGTTCTAAATATACAAAATCTACGAATATTATTACTACACATTTTATATTACAATTGCTTAACGTAAATAATTTCACAAGTATATCATATCCTTACTCATATGTTTACAAAATTACTAAGAATAAGTAAAATTTAAATTTAAAATTCCACTATTTTATAAATTACAAAACTATATAATTACATATTCTAAATTAAAATTAAATTATTTAATGTACTGCAAAACTATTATAGCCGATTATTATTCATATGTTTACAAAATCATACTAATTAATTATTTTATAAAATTCATTTATTGTAAGTCAAAATCAGCTGATATAATGAGAAGTAGATCACATATAATGTTTGAACGTAATGCAAAGAGTAAAAAACTAATTGTCAATATCATTAATTACAACAATATAACATTGTCATTATCTTTTATTAACCACTTGGATTAAAAAAAAAATTTTATGCATAATAATTCGATATTTTATTTTGTTGTCTTTTTCTTCTCGAATTGTTGTTTTTATAATTTATATATTTGTTTATGTTTTATGTGTACATATTACGTATAATAAAGAGTTTTCACATTATCAAACTTATATAATTACATATTACAAAACTTATATAATTACGTATTCAAAACTAAAATTAACCTATTCTGATTTAAAATTAATTTATTTAATATATTACAAAACTATTATACCCGATTGTTATTTATGTGGCTACAAAATAATACTAATTAATCATTCTATAAAATGCATATTTTTTGAATCAAAATCAACTTGTTTTCATTTTTTAAACAATGCCTGCATTTAATGTGATTGATATAAACAATAATCTTAGGATAAATTATTACACAGAAATTGACTCCGTTAGTGTAGATTATGAGAAGAAGTTGAATATTCTGTATCTAAATATCCAAAGTATACGTAATAAATTGTATAATTTAGAAGCTTTAATTAATTCTTATAAATTTGATATTCACGTAGTGGTACTTTCAGAAATATGGTTACGAAAAACAAAAAATAAGTTCTTTAATTTACAAGGTTTTACACCTTATTTTTTTAACCGAGATACTTCATATGGCGGTGTTGCTATCTACGTAGATGAAGAAATTAGTAGTGCCTTTGTTTTTGAAGAAGCTTTTGGGACGTCCAACATATTAGGCGTTAAATTACTTGAACTAGGAATAAATATTCTATTTATATGTAGGTGTCATGACACAACTATTTATGATTTTATACATAAATTAGATGAAATTACTACTATGCATAAAAACTCATTAGTATTTGGTTACTTTAATATAAATCTAATTAATGATTGCGATCGTTCTGCAAAACTTTATAGCGATATTTTACTAAGTAATGGTTTCATTATTTATAATAAAATATCTGCAGAATATGCTACACGATTTGGAAATAATTCTAGAACAATAATTGACCATTTCGTAACAGATATTATCAAAAATAAACATCAGTTTCATGTTTTAGATACGGCAATTTCAGATCATCAATCGATTCTTATTAGCATGAATCAAAAACCTTCGAAAGAAAATTCAGCGAGTACTTGAACTGTGCTTGATTATGAAAATATAGCTAATAATAATTTCTGTACCAAACTTAACGATTTTCCAAGTATTAATGTTTTTATAAATGAATTAAGTTTTTTAATTACTAAGAACATTCAAACGATTCCCATAAAAACTAAAAATAAAAAAAAAGTTTGGATGACCGACGAAATTATAGCCGAAATCAAAATACGTGATTCTTTTCTAAAATATAAGAAGAAATATCCGAATGATGCACACGTTAAACAGTTATATTATGATTATAAAAAAAAAGTAGCAAAACTAGTTCTCCAAGCTAAGACCCAATACTGCTCTAATGAAATATCCAAAAATCCAAATGATAGTAAGAAACTCTGGAACTTATATAAAAGAGTAATGTTCAAAAAAGAATCATCTGCTAACTCTACTATCAAATGTCTTGAGTACGATAATTACAGCATAAACAACCAACAAGAAATTGTCGAAAAAAAGAATGATTTTTTTGTCAATGTTACTTGTGATATAAATACATCGACATATCCAATAGACTATGTTTTTTTGGGTAATTTTCATAGAAACATATATTCTATCTTCGCTTTGATGCCTACAAGAACAGAAGAAGTTATTAATATAATCAATAACATGAATTCAGCTGCTGCAACGGGTTATGACAGCATTTCAACAAAATTCATAAAAAAGTATAAAGATAAACTGGCACCGGTTTTCGCCAAGTTTATAAAAATTTCTTTTCAAACCCATACTTTTCCACAATGTCTAAAGACAGCTATTATTACACCCATATTAAAAAATGAAAATACAACGAATCCATCTAATTATCGTCCAATATCTGTTTTAAGTTCATCGTCCAAAATATTTGAAACGGTAATTAAGAATAGATTAAATATTTTTGTGTCAAACAACTCGATTTTGCATCCGGAACAACATGGATTCGAAAAGAAATCAAATACAATAGCCTCATGCATAAGTTTAACTGATTTCATTACAAAGAACATTGATGAGAAAAAATTTGTCGCTTGTCTCTTTCTTAATCTGCAAAAGGCATTCGACTGTGTAAATCACGAAATACTCCTCTACAAACTGTCTAAATTAAATCTCGATAAACATCAAATACAATTTTTTAAATCTTATTTAAGCAATCGACAACAAAAAGTAAAAATTGGTAATTGCTCAAGCAGTTTAAAAACTATTAGGAAAGAGGTACCACAAGGGTTAATTCTTGGGCCAGATCTTTTTAAGATCAATATAGACGACATAGCAAAACTTAGGCTAATAGGGTCCATACAATTGTATGCAGATGATGCAGTGGTGAAATATGCGGCTGATAATGAAGTAGAACTAAAAATTTCAGTGGACCAAAAAAGCTTTAAAAATCATACTGAATTATAATTAAGAAACACCTACAAGTACAACATATACACATCGATATTTGAGTTTGCAAAATTTGTGCAGAAGAGAATTATATATAATAACTTTTAAAATTGTAAATAATGAGATAAAACATAACTTCATATTAAATAGAGCAATCGACTTTCACAATCATAACACACGCAATAGACCTAACTTTTATCTTTCTTTATTTAGAACGCAGAAACAACAAAACAACAATCCTATTAATAATAGCTTAAAGTTATACAATGAACTTCCAGATGAATTAAAAATGACAACAAATTTAGGTATTTTTAAAAAAAGAATTAAAGAATTTATATGCGCTTCTAATAATTAGGAAAATACTAGTATGAAATTACAATAAAATAACTTATAAATTAACTGTAAAAATTTTGTATGAAAATTATTAGGCCACATAGCTAAGGGTGCGTTTATGTTGGAGCTGCGATAAGTGATAAGAGCGTCGATAAGAGCATAGCGTAGAAAACTAAATACATAATTTAAATAGAGGTGTTTATGTTGGAGCATCGCTTTGATCATCGATAAACGATAAGAGCATAGAAAACTCTTTATTCAGTTTTCTACGCTCTTATCGATGATCAAAATGTATAAATAGTTGTTTTGCTCTCGTTTTTGTTATTGTAATTTTTTAAATAAACGTTATTTTCGTTTGTTTATTTTTTTTTTAATACAAACTCTCAAGGAGGTGCAAATATACATTTAATAATGTAATAAAATAAAATTTTTTTTTTATTGTTAATAAATTTTTTTTGTTTAATTTTTTTTGTATAAATTTTTTTTTAATTTTTTTAGAATTATAACATAACTTTTTAAAATATATAACTTAATTTTTTTTTCAATTTAATATTTTTTTATTATTAATTCCACCTTTCAATAAATAAACAATTATAATTATGCTTTATTATATTTATTATATTTAATTCTTAAAAGTTTTTTTAATTTAATTTTTTTATTATTTTTTTTAATTTTAAGAATATTACCAGATAAATTTAAAACAACCACACAAAATATTAATTTTCTTAATCTAAAACAATCATAAATAATATTATTGTTTTATTCTACATCGCTTATATCGAAGCTCCAATATAAACACTGCATAAGAGCTTAGCTTTTTCTATGCTCTTATCGATGCTCTTATCGACGCTCTTATCACTTATCGCAGCTCCAACATAAACGCACCCTAAGGCTATGGTCTTAAAGGAAATAATTTTTATAATTCACATATGTAAATAATATTATTGTACTATTGTAAAATAAAAAAAAAAAAAAAAAAAAAGAGCATAGATTTTTCTATGCTCTTATCGACGCTCTTATCACTTATCGCAGCTCCAACATAAACGCATCCTGACAATGAAAAAAAATATTTTAACTTTATGAAATAAGCGTAAATTAATATTATGTACATATAACACTGATTAACGTTTTTCTAAATAAGAGTTTAAAAGTAAATTAAATCTTTATTTTAACAAAATTCAATTTTAAGTATAACAATGACAAAAAAAAGTTTAAGTTTATGCATTGTGTATAAATTATTAATATGTATATATATCAACAAAATATTTATATTTAAATTATGTATATATTTAAGTTGAAGATATTATTATAATTCAAAATTTTTATAATTCATAAAATAATTTTAAATATATAATTAGACATTATTGAAACGTATCAGTGCTATAAAATTTACCTTTCTTAATTGTATTTTGTTTAAAAACAAAAAAAACACAATAGGTACTAATTTTTTAAGTCATATAAAATACAGCTATTATCCAAAAAATTTGCAATAAAAGTTGAAAAATTGAGTGTTTCAGTTCATGGCTACCAAATATTATGATTATAAATTATATTACCTTATTCAATTCTCTGTGACAAGCTTTTCACCTTCAAAATTTGGCAAAATCTTAGCAGGTAAATGTGGTCATGCGTTAGTGCTTAAGGTTTAAAAGTGTCTTTTGAAAATAACCAGTTGCGTGCAAATGTTGCCAAATAAGTTTTATTTGACGAAACGGATGTTGTTTTCGTACAACGACCCTATTTTAATTAGGGTATTTTGCAAGTAAAGGACAGATATTTCTTGGTACCTAAAGGTTACAAATTTTACAAAATCAAAAATTAATTCAGAAAAGAAAGCTGTGAAAATTCAAATAACCTTAAACAAGTATTTAAAAAAATCACAAAGATCATCCCTTAAAAAGAAACATCTTGAAAATCTAGAAGAATTAGTTACTCTGGAATTTCTTTAAATTTATTTTTAGTATTTTCGCTGCTATTTTTTTTTTATTTTGTTCTTTAATATTTTTAATACTAAACATGTTATTACCTAATAACGAAAACTGAATTAATAGGTTTTATTAGTAAAATTTTTTCATGATTTTTGTTTGGAACCAATTATAAAAATGTATATGGGAATGCTTAGAACAAATAATTTTTTCCAATTACGACGCAAATCAACGCCTTGGTGTTTTGGTGCATTTATACAGCGATAAGGATAGATGAGAGCATAGCGCAGAATATTATATACGTAATTTGAAAAGAAGTAATATAAACATTTAGTTTTCATTTCTTAATTTATGTATGGAACCAATGGTTTGGATCGGATGAGCATCGAAAAAACCATCTATGTGTGTCTGTCTGTTCGTCCTTCAGCACGATAACCCAAAAACTAAAAGAACTAGAGTTTCGAAATTTATAAAAAGCGATTTTTAGCCAATTTCTAGGTTCTCTATTGTTTTTGGTTTAAATCGGACCAAGACTTCATGCAGCTACTATACAAATTTTTTGAATCAAAATGAATATCTTTCTTCACAACTAATAACACTGAGAGGATGAAAGTTATACACAGTAAGCTATATAATCGAGCACGGTGCACTTCTATGACGTTTCACAATGTTAAGGCTTAATTTTAGTTGAGCTGTCATAAAAATTTTTAGAACACTATATATATATCATCATAACTAATTGCACTAGTAAATAGTGTAGATAAGTACACAATTAGCGAAAAAAATACAAAAAACAAAAATAGTACAACACATTAAAAAACTTTAAGAGTTTCGAAATTTTAAAATTGTGAAAGTTGAATATTATCAGAAATAAGTTAAAAGTATATAAGTTATATACTTTTATAATATATATAGATTTATATATACGAATACGTATATAAACTTTCGTTATGTATTGTAAAACTTTAAACTGTGAAAACGATATTTTTCACAGTTTAATATAATTAAATCTGTGCAAGTTATTTAAAATAAGTGCCATTACTTGTTAATTTATATTTATTAACTATCAGTATAATTTTTTGAAATGTATACTGTTGGATAGTACTTTAAAAATTTAAGCAACAGTAAAAACAAATTAAAATTTAAATAGTTGATACTTCCAACAGTTATTTGACTTATGTTATTATCCAGTAGGAGTAGAGAGTAAATAATAGTAATAAAGAAAAAAATTAGTTACAATATACTAATTTCCTCATTACTTTACAGGTTTGGTTTAAATTCTAAAAAAAATAATTATCAATATTATTGTATGAAGATATTATCAAGTATAACACTGATGATAGTTTTTAGCACATTTTCAAAAAATTTTGTAAAAATGTGCCTATATAGTTTTACTCTGTCGGTCCGTCTATCCGATGTTTACAAAAACTTTTATAACGTTTGAAATAGAGAAAAGAAATTACCACACGGGTAGGTATTGCAAAAAGAATAATTTCATAGAAGAACTTTTTTCTGTAGCCCCCGTTATTGAGCTACGGCCTTCCAAAATTGGAAAAAGCCCTATTTTTAAATTGTTATAACAAGAGTTCTGTTAGGTAAAGGGGTATATTAACTTTGGTATGGTGTTTGTAACCACCTAAAGGAAGCGAGCTAGATATGGAAAAGTATATATATTTGTGATCAGCGTGACCGCCTGAGTCGATATAGCCATGTCCGTCCGTCCGTAGGCACGATAACTCAAAAAAGAATGGAGATATCTTGATGAAATTTTAACTGTAGGTTACTAGGACTGAAAGTACGGCGGGGATTGCATATGGGCGAAATCGGCCCATGGGTTCGGATTCTGGACCTTTTAATCGGTTTCAGGGCTAACGAACAAATATAAAAAATCACGATAACTCAACAACCAATGACGCTATCTTCATCAAATTTGTGCTGTAGGTTACTAGTAATGAAACTACTTCGGGAATTGCGTAAGGGCGGGATTGGACCATGGGTTCGGAACCTAGAACTTTTTGATCGAATTTAGGCCAAACGAGCATATTTTCGAAACCAATGAAGATAGAACCTCCAAATTTGGTATCAGGGTGTCTCTTCCTATTTCCTAAGTGTCTTGTGAATTTGGGTTCCATTGGAGTAGTGGGTCAGGGACCAGCCACACATTTCCGAAGACCTTAAAGCATATTTTTAAAATTAATAAAGATAACAACTTGAAAAAATCTAGAAGCTTCCAATTTGCCACAAGGGTGTTCTTTACTATCTCTTGCGTGTTCCCCTAATTTGGGATCAATTGGAGTGGTGGTTCTGTACCCCTCTCAGACCTCCCAAGTTTTAAAGGCTTATAATCGAAATTACTAAAAATAGTTACTTAAAATTAAGATAGATCGTTCAAATTGTGTACGAGGGTTAACTAAAACTATAAGTACAGCGCGGACTATATAAGGGCGAAATCAGCCCAACGGTTCGGATTCCGGACCTTTTAGTCGGTGTCCGGGCTAACGAACATATATAAAAAATCACGATAACTCAACAACTAATGAGGCAATCTTCATGAAATTTGTGCTGTAGGGTATTGGTAATGAAACTACGGCGGTGATTGCGTACGGTGGGTAATGTACAACGGGTTCGAAACTTAGAACTTTTTGATCGAATTTAGGTCAAACTAGCATAATTTCGAAACCAATGAAGATAGAACCTCCAAATTTGGTATCAGGATGCCTCTTTCTTTTTCCATAGTGTACTTGAAATTTGGGCCCAATTGGAGTAGTGGATCGGGGACCAGCCACACATTTCTGAAGACCTTAAAGCATATCTTTAAAATTAATAAAGATAGCAACTTGAAAACATGTAGAAGATTCAAAATTGCCACAAGGTTGTTCTTTACTATTTCTTGTGTGTCTCCCTAATTATGGATCTATTGGAGTGGTGGTTCAGTAACCCTCTTAGACCTCCAAAGGTTTAAAAGCTTATAATCGAAATTACTAAAAATAGTAACTTAAAATTAATATAGAACGTTCCATTTGTGTACAAGGGTTACTTTAAATACTACTGCATAGTATGACGGAATGTATGATGAAAGTATGACGTGGACTGCATATGGGCAAAATCGTACCATGGTTTCGTGTTCTGGAACCTTTGAAAAGTTCAAGGGCGAAAGAACATATATCTTAAAAACAGCATAACTCAAAAAATAATGCCGCTAGTTTGATGCAATTTAAAGTCTAGGTTACTAGTAATGAAAGTACCATAATTACAAAGCCAAAGAATATGTTTCCTATATCCTATGTGTCCCCGAAATTTAGACTTAATTGTAGTCGTGGTTCAGGTGCCTCCTAAGAAATCCTAAAATTAAAAAGCTTATCTTCGAAATTCATGAAGATAGAAACTTTAAATTTGATACACGAGGGTTCTTTTCTATTTCCGTTTTTATACCCTACACCTATAGAATAGGTAAAAGGGTATATTAGCTTTGGTATGGTGTTTGTAACCACCTAAAGGAAGCGAGCTAGATATGGAAAAGTATATATATTTGTGATCAGCGTAACTTCCTGAGTCGATATAGCCATGTCCGTCCGTCTTTTTGTAGGCACGATAACTCAAAACATAATGGAGCTATCTTGATGAAATTTTAACTGTAGGTTACTAGGACTGAAAGTACGGCGGGGATTGCATATGGGCGAAATCGGCCCATGGTTTTCGGATTCTGGACCCTTTAATCGGTCTAAGGGCTAACGAACATATATAAAAAATCATGATAACTCAACAACTAATGACGCTATCTTCATCAAGTTTGTGCTGTAGGTTACTAGTAATGAAACTACTTCGAGGATTGCGTAATTTCGGGATTGGACCATGGGTTCGGAACCTAGAACTTTTTGATCGGATTTAAGATAGAACCTTCAAATTAGGTATCAGGGTGTCCCTTCCTATTTCCTTAGTGTCTTGGAAATTTGGGCCCCATTGGAGTAGTGGGTCGGGGACCAGCCACACATTTCCGAAGACCTTAAAGCATATCTTTAAAATTAATAAAGATAACAACTTGAAATAATATAGAAGCTTCAAATTTGGCCCAAGGGTGTTCTTTACTATCTCTTGGGTGTCCCCTGGTTTGGGATCAATTGGAGTTCAGTACCCCTCTTAGACCTCCCAAGTTTTAAAAGGTTATTATCAAAATTATTTAAAAAAGGGGGGGTTTCTATGGGGTGTTTCCTTTGGGTAGCTCTATAGGATCAATGGGGGTATTATGCGATTACAGCTGACGGGTATCCTGGTACGTTGGCCCAGCCTCTGCTACACCAAGTCAAATCTCATCTTCACGTTGGTCCCCCCTGTTAGGCCGAGCAATCCTAATAGAAGATCTGGTATCCAACCCAGGTGGAGTAATTTGGATCGGCTAACCAACGAGATTTTGGCGGGTCAAGTCTTATGTAATGTAAAACATAGGCTTGACTAAAGCAGTTTCTTTCGAAGTAACTGCCTTTTGGTGCTGCCTTGTACTCGTGGGATTGGAACCCCAAAGGCTAGGAGACGAAAACTCCAAGATAAAATGACCTGGTCCTCCAAGGGGGGGGTTGAGCGTGCTGGTTAACAGTCACACATCGGAAAACAATAATGTTTTGGAATCTTCAGAACAGCCTCGGATACAAAATGATGATATTAATGGTAACAGAACTCGGCGACGAATAAAGGAACATGATTTGAAACTTGCAACATGGAATGTAAAAACTATGCGACAGACAGGAAAAATGCACGAAATAGCCAACGAAATTCTAAAATATAAAATCGTTGTAGCTGCTTTACAAGAAATTAGGTGGAAAGGTAAAGGAACAATAAAAAAATCTACATACGTAATATATTATAATGGAAATGACGACAGATCTGGAAGATATGGCACCGGATTTATTGTAAACAAGTCTATACAAAAAAGTATACTTGGTTTTAGCCCTCTGAACGATAGAATGTGTAGCATTAGATTAAAAGGCAGATTCTCTAACATTACCATCGTATCTGCATATGCACCCACTGAAGAATCCGAAGAAGAGGAAAAGAATTCCTTTTATGAACTTCTAAGTGACACATGCGAGAAGGTAAGCCCCTACGACACATTAATATTAATGGGAAACTTTAACGCTAAAATTGGAAGAGAAGAACACATACGCAATGTAGCCGGTAATTTTCCCCTACATGAAACCACTAGCGAAAATGAACAACGTTTATGTAATTTCGCAAATGAAACATCCCTAGTAATTAGAAGCACTGCACAAGACAGAAAAGACATACACAAGGGTACATGAAGAATTCTGGGAAGGAATGCCGTAAATCAGATTGACCACATACTTATTTCAAAAAGAAAATCCTCGTCAATAATAAAAGTAAAAACCTCCAGAGGCGCTAATTGCGATAGCGATCACTACTTGGTAATATCTACATTAAGACAAAGGATATCAAATGTCGCAATGAGAAGGGGAGTTCAAAAAGTCAAGTGGGATACTGACAAATTAAAATGTGCGCAAATAAGGGAAAGCTTTCAACATGCAATTGAAGAACAAATCCAGATGACTAGCGGAAATGCCACCTTAAGTTTAAACACAAACATAAACGAAATGGCAAAACATTGAAAATGTTATAAACACAGCAGCAACTGAAGTAGTTGGTAATATTCGAAGGCAGAGAAATGCAGACTGGTTCGACGAGGAATGTCAAACAGCGATTACCTCAAAAAACCAAGCAAGACAAAAACTTTTACAAAGAAATACAAGAATGAATCGTGACGAATATAAACAAAAACAGAATAATAGCAAATAAACTATGTAGAAAAAAGAAAAAACAAATAATGAAGAAAAGAATAGAACAACTCCAAAATGAACACAATTTAAATAACATTAGATTTTTTTATAAAAACATTCAAAGAGAAAGTCAAGTATACCAGCCACGAATTAGTACCTGTAAAGATAAAGAAGGTATAATAGTGTCGGACGATAATAATGTAATAAAGAGGTGGCGCGAATATTTCAATGAGTTATTGAACAAGCAAGAAGACGAAGAATCAATATCTTATAATATGCATACTGCTGATATTAATATGGTAACACCACAATATGACGAAACAGTGCAGGCAATTAGTAGACTAAAAAATAACAAAGCTCCAGGGGAGACAAAATAACCTCTGAGCTCCTAAAAGCAGCAGGAGAAAAAAGCTCCTAAAAAAAGGAGATAAAATGAATTTCGTAAACTATAGAGGTATTACATTACTGAACACTGTATATAAAATACTATTAAACATAATATATGAAAGAATAAAACCATTTGCGGAAAGTTTGATAAAAGAATATCAAGGTGGATTCCGAAGTGGCAGATCAACCGTGGATCAGATATTTGTAATTAAGCAGAATATGGAAAAATGCTATGAGTATAACGCTTATCTCCACATACTATTCATTGACTTCCGACAGGCTTTTGATAGTATTAATAGAAAAACGGTCTTTAATGCATTGGTAAATAAAGGAGTACCGAGAAAGCTTGCTAAAATGGCTATGATGACAATGGAAAACACAAAAGCCAAGGTTCAGATCCAGGATCAAATCTCAGAAGAGTTTGAAATCAACAGCGGAGTTAGACAGGAGGATGCGCTATCTGCATTGTTATTTAACATGGTCTAAATTTATGCTATCGAAAAAGTAGATAAAGAGAGAAATATATTTAACAAAGCGTATCAGATGGTAGCGTACGCTGATGATGTTGCTATACTATTTAGAAGCAATAGAAACATGGCTGAAGCGGGAAGATCGGATTGGAAGTAAACGAAACAAAGACAAAATACAAACATGGCAAGAGAAGAACACAGAAGAACAAAACATAACTATTGGCGAGTATAATTTCGAAAAGGTCTCAAGCTTTGCATATCTGGGTGCAACAGTATGCAGCAACAACAGCATGCATTTCTCCATATGTGACAGGATACAAGCTGGCAATAGGAGCTTCTTTGGAAATAAAAAGTTGTTACAGTCCAGATTGTTATCAAGGCAAACAAAGCTCATAATATACAAAACTATAATATAAGTTGTACATTTGGGTGTTAAATATACTGAAGAAGACTTAATTAACAAACTTAAGGCACAGAACGCTAATTTAGAGCACAGTTCTATGAAAATGGTGAAAATATATCAAGCAAAAAATTTTACAAATGCTAAATATAATGCTATAATAGAAATTGATAAAGAATCTTTCCGAAAAGCGATTGAAAATGAAAAGGTATCAATAGGATGGGAGCGTTGTAAAGTTTTCGATGCTTTGAGAGTTCTACGATGCTACAAATGCAAGGGGTGTAATCACAAAGCTGTAAATTGTACCAAAGAGGAAACATGTAGCAAATGCCATCAAAATCACAAAAGTAAAGATTGTAATAAAGAAGAAGTTAACAAATGTATTAATTGTTTAAAAGTTAATGAAAAACTTAAGCTTGGTTTAAACGTTGAACACAAGACTTTCAGTGTAACGTGTCCAGTTTACCAGAGAAAGTTAAGCAATCTAAAACAAAAAATTGGATATTAGCAATCAATGATAGTTGAGAAAGAAAACAAAATCTCAATTGCTTTGGATATTAGTAGTGAACATACTAATACTAATGATAATAATATTAATGTCAATACTAATAATAATAATAATAATAATAATAATAATAATAATAATACTAATAATAATAATAATAATAATAATAATAAAAATAAAAGTTATAATAATAATAACATTAATAATAATAATAATAACATTAATAATAATAATATTAATAATAATAATAACAATAATAATAATAATAATAGCAATAATAATAACAATAATAATAATAATAATAATGATAATAATAATAATAATAATAATAATAATATAATAATAATATGGAAAATAAATTGGATATTGTAAGAAAAATTATAACAAAAACGGAAGAATCCAATAAAAAATCTGGACAAAGTCAAAAAAGCAGTGTATTACTTAAACTATTACCCTTCAAAAAGATAATTAATGCAAACAAGAAAACTTGCACAATTCAAGTTAACAAGAACAGTAATAATAATATATGTTTCTCTGACAAAGATTCCAAGGACATCGTGGCAACAGATTCCAACAATAAACTTTATTAGAGTGAAAATATTAATGATAGTCAAAATAAAAATAATAATATTGCTAATAATAATATTACTCTTATGAATAAAGATATGCCTAAAGATGAAAGACAACTTGTAGTGCCAACAACTAAATATGCTAATTGGATAAAGGGTGAAACGATAAACGTAGGCAGTAGTGAGATTGCAAAGTCAAATAACAAAAGCTTTATTAATCCACTAGCTCCACCGATTGTCAGATTAACTAGAAATGCGATTATATCTGGTGACAATACTTATGCTATTTCTCGGCTTAGAGAACACAGAATATACAACAATGTTAGATTATTTTTGTCTTTTTTTCATGATCATGGTGATATCTGTTATGAGGGAATGACGCAAGCTAGTCTAAAAGTACTTATACACCAAGAAGGTTTGCCAAATAACCATCAAGAGCTCTCTAACCTATACTTTAATTATCATGAAACTACAGGAATATCAAGAAAGGAAGTGCTACAAGATCTAGCTCATTTTAGACATGTAGAAAATAAATACAGAGAGAATGTGCAGAGATATAGAGAATCAGAGCAAAATTATTAGATTGGAAGACCATGATGATGGACAAACTATTGAATTTGAAAATTGTGCATTTTAATGCTAGAAGTTTGAGGAAAAATCTAATCGAAATTGAAACATTTATAAAAATTAAAAATGATGTTGATATTATCATAGTTGGAGAAACTTGGCTTTATTCAGAAGAAGAAAAATACTTTAGTATTCCTGGGTATACAGCATCCTTTATCTCTAATAATTTAAGCAGAGAAGGTGGCTGCGCAATATATGTAAACCAAGGTATTAGTCACAAAATTTTGGAAACATCTATTACGTTCAATACCATTTCTTTAGAAGATAGTATTGAACGTAAGAGTATTAATATTAACGTATCTTCTTAAGAAGTAATTTCTTTAGAAGATACCAAACCTACCATTAATATTGCCGTATGTTACAAAAGCCCGTCTGAAAACAATAAGGCATTTATAGAACATCTAGATCAGCTGTTCAATAAGTACAAAAATATAATTGTGGTTGGTGATACTAACATCGATTTGCTCTCTGAAACGGACGCAAGCAGAATGTATATGGATATCCTAGATGTTAACTCTGTTAACATAAATAACATGAATGAAGCTACTAGAATTACGTTAAACTAAGCGACTCTGTTAGATCATGTTCTTTCAGATCTTAAGACGAATCGATTTGGTTTTAATATCACTTTGCATGATATTCCTAACCTAGATCATAAAGCAGTATGTGTTGAAATTAAATCAGTTCTCAGAAAACTTGAAACGATGGTGTATAATCAAATAACTGTTACTAACTACGCTAAATACTCATATCTGTTGGAATATCACTTACGTAGACATACTTGTTATTGAAAATATTGATGAATTGATTGAAGCTATAAAATATTTCAAGGACACTAGTATAAGTGTTAAATATATGAGAATTAGAAAAAATAATTCGTGGATGTCCAGAGAAATTTTAAAACTAATTGAACACAGAAATAAATTGTATAAGTATCATTAAAAATACCCTAATATTGCGGAGCATAAAATAAAATATAATGAATTAAAAAACAAGGTTAATGTAGAGATAAAGAAGGCAAAGCAAAATTATTTTAATAGAAAATTACAAGAAGCTGGTTCAAATACTTAAAAGATATGGAATGTTCTGAACTCTCAGATAGCAAACCAAAAAGCAGATAGTAACAATATTATAAAGGAAATAAGACACAATGATAAAATTTTAAATATTAGCAAAGACATAGCCAACGACTTTAATGAACATTTTAGTAATGTTGGAAGAGAGTTAGCTGATAAAATACAAACTAAAGAAGAAAATATAATAAAAAATAGAATAAATGAAAGTTCCATGTTCTTGGTACCTACTAATGAAATAGAAGTGCATAATGTTATTATGAATCTAAAAGATAATTCACCTGGCTCAGATAATATAGCAGCAAAAGACTTAAAAGCGGTAGCTGAGATAATATCTCCGATAATTAGTAATTTTATTAATGACAGCTTTCGCACAGGAAACTATCCTAGTTTATTTAAATGCAGTACTGTGATTCCAATATACAGGAATGGTTCTCTCTTGGAAACATCTAATTACCGGCCGATAACACTCACTAGCTGCATGAGTAAAATATTTGAAAAAATAATAAAAGAATATGTGAATTCATTAAATGTGCAGGCGGATTTGACATCAATCAGTTTGGCTTCCAAAAGTCGCATGGAACTGATGTAGCAATCAATGATTCTGTGAAATCTATTATTGGACATTTTGATAAAAGAAACTATGTATGCTCTGTTTTTGTAGATCTGAGTAAGGCATTTGACACAGTGGACCATCAAATATTGTTGGACAGATTATATGAAATTGGAATAAGAGAACTACCGCATGAACTACTAAGAACGTATTTGACAAACAGATTTATCAAAACGAAAGTTAATGGGTTTTGTAGCAATGAAAGTGCCACTAGGGTCAGTTTTTGGACCTACCTTGTATCTATTGTATGTGCATAATATGCAATTTTCTAACATTAAAGCTGATTATAAAATATTTGCTGATGATACATTGCTTATCTATACAGCTAAAAATGCGGGAACATTAGAAAGATTGGTCAATAATGATTTGAAATTATATATGAGATGGTTAAATGGAAATAAATTAACAATGAACATTGAAAAAACAAAGTACATGATTTTTAAACGTTTAAATAAGCCTGATATCAATCCAAAAATTTGTATTGATAGTAGAGAAATTAAAAGAGAACAAACTTTTAAATATCTCGGTATTATAATAGATGACAAATTTTCATGGAATGATCATGTTAATTACATTATAAAAAAGATAATGCCATTGCTAGTGCTCTATTAGAAAAAGTGAAATAATATTAGATGACAAATCAGCTAAACTTTTATTTCATGCACACATCATGTCTCATATAAGATACAATGTGGCGACATGGTCGTGTTGTTCAAATACATTAAAAATGAAAATGAAAATATTAATAAACAAAGCAATCAAGATACTATACAAACTAAATTGGCGTACTCCAACTGATGATCTATACAAAAATACGGGATTCTTTAACTTAGACGAATTAATAATATTGGAAAAGGCTAAAATTATACATAAAATAGAAAATGGTGTTACTAAAAGCAAAACTTTATTACCAAAAAGAAGGAATATTCACAATTATAATACAAGAAACATGGGAAAGCTATGTCATGAAAAAACTCGAACTGAATTAGCTAGAAATAGTAATTTTTGCTCATCAATAAGAATTTACAACTATCTTCCGGAGAATTTAAAGAATTGCAGTAATATAGAATCAGAGAATTTGCAGAAAAATAAAGAATAAAGCAGGTATACTGGGTCGGTAAGGGTCATGCAGGTATACTGGGAGATTCGACCATGGGTTCGGAACCTAGAATTTTTTGATCGATTTTAGGCCAAACGAGCATAATTCCGAAACCAAAGAAGATAGAATCTCCAAATTTGGTATCAAGGTGTCCATTCCTATTTCTTTAGCGTCCTTGATTTTTGGACTTCATTTTTGGAGTAGTGGGTCGGGGACCAGCCATGCATTTCCGAAGACCTTAAAGCATATCTATAAAATTAATAAAAATAGCAACTTGAAACAAATGTAGAAGCTTCAAATTTGGCACAAGGATGTTCTTTACTATTTGTGTGGCCCCCTAAATTGGAATCAATAGGAGTGGTGGTTCAGTACCCATCTTAGACTTACCAAGGTTTAAAAACTTATAATCGTAATTATTAAATACAGTAACTTAAGATTAAGATAGAACGTTCCAATTGTGTACAAGGGTTCACTAGTATTTAAAATACAGCGCGGACTGCATAAGGGCGAAATCGTACCATGGTTTCGGGTTCTGGAACCTTTGAAAAGTTCAAGGGCTAACAAATATGTATCTTAAAAATAGCATAACTCAAAAAATGATGCCGCTATTTTGAAGAAATTTAAACTGCAGGTTACTAGTAATGAAAGTATCATGAGAATTGGTTCTGGTCGAGTTTGGTCAATGATTTGAAAAATTTGAATTATTAAATATATTATGCTTTGATTAGCTTTTTATCACAAAATTTAATAATTAAAATTTTTTAACTTTTGTAATTGAATCGAAATATATATATTTTCATTTATTTCAAGTTTTTTTGTTTTTTAATATTTTTAAATAGATAAATTAGTAAGAATTTGTAATATTTTTGAATAGATAAAGTAATTAGAAAATGTTTTTTAGTACTATAAAGTTAATTTGGTTAGCCATGTCTTAAGATCAAACTAATAAAATCTTTTATGGTTTTAAAATGACTTATTAACTTCCCATTAAATTTGAACCAAATAGGTGTAGGGTATTTCTAAGTCGGTTGCACCGACTGACTGTTTCTTTAATTGTTCGTAATTTTTTTGATCATCTGCTTTCAAGTAAACAAGTTGTAATTCCAACCCTTCTGACTCTACGGAATACATAAATATAGCCAATTGGATTTCATTAGCTTTCTTTAGCACATCACGTCAATTTTCCGAAATATAACCAATTAATTTCAATTTTAAGATTTTAACCTATTTAATGTAATCTATTTTTATACCGTTTAAATATAAAATAGGTGTAAGGGCTTATTAAGTTTGGCATCGTGTTTGTAACCACCGAAAGGAGGCAAGAAAAATATAGAAAAGTGAATATGGTTTTAGTCAGTTTGTCCGTTTTTGAATGTCCGTTTGTACGTTTACTCAAAAAATAGTGACACTATCTAGATGAAATGGATGAGGCAGGACCTTGCGTTTGGATTCTGGAAGCATCAGATCACTTCAATTGCAAACGAGCATATATCCGAAAATTTTATACTGCACTATATAGAAAATATATAGAAAAAACTGCATTTATAGAAAAAAATAAATTTATACTGCAGAAATATTTTGTTAATTAATTAATACCATTAACAAAAGTACTTTAGAAATTCAAAATGGTCGAGATCGGGTCTTGGGTTTGATTCTAGAAGTTTTTAATCGAATTGGGACCAAACTAACAAATATTTTGAAACCAATGAAGATACAACCTTTAAATTATGTATAAGGTTGTTTCTTTCTATTACTATTGTGCCACGGGTATTTGGGACCCATTTAAATATAAAATACAATTTACATATCTCAGATATTAATTTTAAACAAAGAGACCCATTTAAAATGATGTATGTTAATATGAAAAGCTTGAAAAAAATATTAGAAGAAATATGTTTTATTATAGATTCAATAGCCAAACAAATACACTGAATAATTTTCTCTGAAACTTGACTGTTAAAGGATGAATTGTATACAATAATTATCAAAATGTATGAAAGAGTGTTCAAATGTTGACAAAATCGTAACTGTGAAGGAGTAGATATATTCGTGTATGAGAGTTTTAAATATAAAATCAATGACATTTATTATGATGAATTTATTAGCATAGTGTGTATTTCTATAAAATCTAAAAACAAATATATAAATATACATGCATTTTACAGACCATAAGATAAAAACAAGTAAAGAAACAGTAAGTCGGTGGAACCGCCTTAGAAATATTACACACCTAATTGGTTTAAATTTAATTAAAAGTCCATAAGTCATTTTAAAACCATAAAAGCTTTTATTAGTTTGATCGCAAGACGTAACTTATCAAATTAACTTTATAATACTAAAAATATTTTCTAATTATTTTATCAATTTAAAAAAATAAAAAATTCTTACTAATTTTTCTATTTAAAAATTTTTAAAAAACAAAAGGAATAAATGTATTTACAAAATAACAGATTTAAAACTTTTTATCCAAATCAATCAACACGCAGCAATTACTTCATTTCAAAATTAATAAATTTTGCTCTACCGCATATAAATAAGAAAAGCTTATAAATGTCTAATATGCTATAAATGTACTGTTTCTAAAATACATGACAATGACAAATTTAAAACTCTTCATATAATTCATTTAAATATAAATATTAACTTTACATACATGCACGAAGTATTTATGAAAACAATTTGTATCGTACACAATTTCTTAATTACATATTACCTATGGTTTTAATTCAATAAAATATCTGATATAACCTACAATATAAATTTCATCAAGATAGCTCCATTAGTTTTTGAGTTATTGTGTTTTTAGGTTTGTTTTTTTTTCTTTTTACGAGTGAAGGGAATGCTCGAAAGCCACCCATTGAAACAGTGCGGTGTTTCTTTGGGTAGTGTGCGATTGGAACGCACCAAAACCACACCCTTTTTGAACCAAACTTTAGGAAGGTACCCTTGATACAAATGTACAGTTTGGTTACAGGGATGGGAATATGAAAGGATTTTCGGATTGTGGGTAGGTTATTTAGGAGTTTAGAAATATGGGGGTGGGAAAAATTTGGAGGTAATTAAGGGGAAAGATGTTAATATTCTTCTTAAATTTAATTAAGTCGTGAAAAGCTTAAACTTAATTCGATATCTTTTTGTAAAGTTATAAAAAGTTTTTAAGGTTCGGTTTTGAATCCAAAGCTAATAAAGCTCGTCCCTTACGTTTGAAAATAGCTCTGAAAGTTTTAAACTTAATTTAATATTTATTTGAAAAATTATAAAAAAATTTTGAAGTTTAGATTTAACTTCAAAGCTAATAAAGCTCGTCCGTTACATTTGAAATATAAGTTGAAAAACTTAAACTTATTTTTTGAAAAGTTATAAAAAAATTTTACAGTTTGGGTTTAAATTCAAAACTAATAAAGCTCGTCCATAACATTTGAAATATAAGTTCAAAAGCTTAAAATCATCATATTTTTACTTCTTTCATTTTTATACATATTTAATCTAAAGCTATCTTTATTTCGCAAATTATATTCATGTATGTCTCTATTATACACAATTCTGTTACATAAATAATTTGGGTAAAGCCCACTTTTTATTTTAAATACAATAATCAAAATATTCATATTAATTTGCTGTTTAATATTTAACCATTTTAAAGTAGCTAACATTGAATGTGTAGATGCAGAGCGATTTAATCTCAGAACAACTCTCATAGATTTGTTTTGGAGGCTTTGCAGTCTACCCATCATTTCAGCATTGCACATCAAGATAATTGAAGAACAATATTCAAATTGAGGTTTGATCATTGTATTGTATTATATAAATTAATTGCACACTTCAAAGATATTTTCTTTCTGATTTTACTAAAAAAAATATACCTTTTTGGTGATCTTTTTACAAGCATAATTACTATGATATTTAAAATTTTACTTACAATCTATTATTACTCCTAAATATTTTATATTTAAGATAAGATTTAAACCACTCTAATTCTGTTCCCCATATACCGTACTCCTCAAGTTTACATAACAAAATATCACGATAAACATTTTCAAACGCACGCCTTAATTCTAAAAAAACTGCCATTATTACTTTGTTCTCATGTACTGAAATTTTCCAATTTGTGATAACTAAATTCAATAATGCCTCACAGCTGTGCCTTCTTCTTAAGCCCGATTAATATTCGGATATTAGGTAGTATTTTTCAAAATTTTCCATATTTTTCTTCAAGTTGATATAATTTTCTCTAAAAGTTTAACTTCTGTTAAGATGGTATTTATTGGACGGAATTCATTAGCATTTTTGGTATTTTTAACTTTTTCTATTGCAACAACAATAGCTTCTTTCGATACATCAGGGAAAATTCCCGATGTTATAGACTGGTTAATTGTGTATAATAAGTTTTGGCCAATAAGCTCAAAAACATCCATTAATACACTTGCACTGACAAAATTTATATCACGATTGTTATTTACAGATTTTAAAATTACCTTTAAGTAATCAAAAGTTATACTTTTAAATTTAAATATATATGGATCTCTTTGAATGTAATTTACATAAGCTTCATATGTAATGTTTCTATTAATTTCTTTAATACTTTCAGTAAAAAAATTATTAAATTTATTGGCTATAGTCATGTTATCATTCATTGCTACATTATCAAAAATTATTTCACTTATTTCAACAAAGCCCTTGTTCAAAACAAAATTTTTGATATTCTTCTACATAGTTTTTTGATATTTGGATTCTTCAATTTTTTTTATTTATGTACGAATTTTTATCTTAATTAATTTTATTTTTATATGTATTTCTCCGTTTTTTGTAATTATTCCACTCATTTATGTTACTTGTCCATTTCGCAAGTTCATTCGATAAATTTTTTAATTTTTTAATATTTTATGTTCATTTTTAAACCATTCTGTGAAATTTATGAAATTTGATGTTATATTCTACCATATATTTTTTTAATAATTCTTTTAAGTTATAACTAAATCTATTAGCACTAATATTAACACTAACATTATTATAGTACACAGTCATTATATCATTTCTTGTTATATTGTATAGAAAATTTTGCTTATTATATTTTAATACTTTTATTGTTTTATTTTTATTTTTTATTTTATCTCTTATTTTTTTACACCCTCAATTCTAATAGTTTCATGATCACTTATCTTTGAATTTATATCTATTTATGATTTTATATGACTGTATTTATTTGTTAATACCCAGTCTATAAGAGTTTTTGAATTATTAGTAACTCTAGTATATTCATTAACTAACTGTCTAAAAGCATTATCAATTATTATTTGCTCACAAAATTTTTTTATATTATTATTAATTAGCTAGTGTATATTTAATCTAACAAGCTTTTTTCACAATTCACTCTATTTTTTTTTTCTTGTTAATTTTTTTTTTTGGTTTTCAATAATTTTTTCTGATAACTTACTCATATTTTTCATCTCTAATAGAGTATTCTCATAAGCGGTTTGAGCTATTTTCATATATTTGAGTCATTATACCCTACACCTATAGAATAGGTAAAGGGGTATATTAACTTTGGTATGGTGTTTGTAACCACCTAAACGAAGCGAGCTAGATATGGAAAAGTATATATATTTGTGATCAGCGTGACCGCCTTAGTCGATATAGCCATGTCCGTCCGTCCGTAGGCACGATAACTCAAAAAATAATGGAGCTATCTTGATGAAATTTTAACTGTAGGTTACTGGGACTGAAAGTACGGCGGGGATTGCATATGGGCGAAATCGGCCCATTGGTTTGGATTCTGGACCTTTTAATCGACCGAAGGGCTAACGAACATATATAAAAAATCACCATAATCACTCATCAACTAATGACGTTATCTTCATCAAATTTGTGCTGTAGGTTACTAGTAATAAAACTACTTCGGGGATTGCGTAAGGTCGGGATTGGACCATGGGTTCGGAACCTAGAACTTTTTGATCGAATTTAGGCCAAACGAGCATAATTCCGAAACCAATGAAGATAGAACCTCCAAATTTGGTATCAGGATGTCCCATCCTATTTCCTAAGTGTCTTGGGAATTTGGGTCCCATTGGAGTACAGGGTCGGGGACCAGCCGCACATTTTCGAAGACCTTAAAGCATATCTTTAAAATTAATAAAAATAACAACTTGAAAAAATGTAGAAGCTTCCAATTTGCCACAAGGGTGTTCTTTACTATCTCTTACGTGGTCCCCTAATTTGGGATTAATTGGAGAGGTGGTTCAGTACCTCTCTCAGACCTCCCAAGTTTTAAAAGCTTATAATCGAAATTACTAAAAATAGTTACTTAAAATTAATATAGACCGTTCAAATTGTGTACAAGGGTTAACTAGTACTATAAGTACAGCGCGGGCTGTATAATGGCGAAATCAGCCCATGGGTTCAGATATTTGACCTTTTAGTCGGTGTCAGGGATAACGAACATATATTAAAAATCACGATAACTCAACAACTAATGGCCTTATCTTCATGAAAATTGTGTTGTATGTTATTGGTAATGAAACAACGGCGGTGATTACGTACGGTGAGGATTGGACAATGGTTTCGGAACTGAGAACTTTTTGATCGAATTTAGGCAAAACTACCGTAATTCCGAAACCAATGAAAATATAACCTCCAAATATGGTATCAGGGTGTCCCTCCCTATTTCGTAAGTGTCTTTGAAATTTGGGCCCCATTGGACTAGTGGGTCGGGGACCAGCCACTCAGTTCCGAGGTCCTTAAAACATATTTTCGAAATTAATATAAATAGTAACTTGAAACAAATGTAGAAGCATAAAATTTGGCCCAGGGTGTTGTTCTTTACTATTTCTTCCGTGGCCCCCTAATTTGGGATCAATTGGAGTGGTGGTTCAGGACCTCTCTTAGACCCCCCAATGTGTAAAAGCTTATCATCGAAATTAATAAAACTAGTAACTTAAAATTAAGATAGAACGTTCCAATTGTATACAAGGGTTAACTAGTATTGAAAGTATGACGGGACTGCATATGGGCGAAATCGTACCATTGTTTCGGGTTCTGGAACCCTTGACAAGTTCAAGGACTAACAAACATATATCTTAAAAACACCATAACTCAAAAAATAATGCCGGTATTTTGATGAAATTTAAACTCTAGGTTACTAATAATGAAAGTACCATGGGAATTGGTTGTGGTCGAGTTTAATTTCAAAGCCAAAGAATATATTTCCTATGTCCTATGTGTCTCCGAAATCTAGACTTAATTGTAGTGGTTCAGCTATGTTCAAAGGTACTTGCTGCATTTATGTAAAATTTATTTTTATATTTGAAATGAATTATATGAAAAGGTGTAAATTTGTAATTGTATTTTAGAAATACATTTGTTGCATATTTTGCGTTTATAAGCTTTTCTATTAGGTATATAAACTAACCATTTAAAATAATTGCAATTTTTAAAAATTTGGATTATTAAAAATATTATGCTTTGAGAAAAATTTTATCGCAAAATTTAATAATTAGAATTTTTTCATTTTGTAATTGAATTGGAATAAATATATTTTCATTTATTTCAAGTTTGTTTGTTTTTTAATATTTTTAAATAGATAAATTAGTAAGAATTTGTAATATTTTTTAATAGATAGTGTAATTAGAAAATGTTTTTTGTATTATAAAGTTAATTTGGTTAGCTATGTCTTACGATCAAATTAATAACAGCTTTTATGGTGTTAAAATGACTTTTGGATATGTCCTTAAATTTGAACCAAATAGGTGTAGGGTATTTCCAAGTCGGTTGCCACGACAGACTGTTTCTTTACTTGTTTTTTGCTTCAATAGATTCAAGAAGTATCTTTAACTCATTCTCACTTTTTTTTAATGAGTGTTCAAAATCGCTTTTATAATCTCTGAGCAAATTACTGTTTTTTTTTACACTCTCTTTTATTTCGATTATTATTAAATCAATATCAAAGTATATCTATTGTTAAAAAGTATTTTACTTGGTCACGTGATCAAAAATTATTTTTGCTAACTTTTACTCTTTCCACATACACTTATGCAAAAATTGAAATGGTTAGAAGTAGATAGTAATAAGAATATTTCATGCAAGAAAAAGACGGAAAATGAAAAAAAAACAAGTAAAAAAACAGTCATTCGGTGCAACCGACTTAGAAATACTCTACACATACTTGGTTCAAATTTAATGGGAAGTCCATAAGTAATTTTAAAACAATAAAAGCTGTTAATATTTTGGTCGTAAAACATAGCTAACCAAATTAACTTTATAATACTAAAAACATTTTCTAATTAGACTATCTATAAAAAAATATTACAAATTCTTACTAATTTATCGATTTAAAAATATTAAAAACCAAAAAACCTTGAATTAAATGAATATATATTTATTTCAATTCAATTACAAAAGAGAAAAAATTTGAATTATTAAATTTTGTGACAAAAAGCTAATATATTTAATAATTAAAATTTTTCAAAATTGTTTTTATTTTAAATTGTTAGTTTATGTCCCTATCGAAAAGCTTATAATCGCAAAATATGCAATAAATGTATTTCTAAAATATAATTACAATTTTAGAACTTTTCATATAATTCATTTAAATATAACAATAAATTTTACATAAATGCAGCAAGTCCTTTGAATATAGCTTAAGTATTGAACACAATGTCTTAATTATATATCACCTATGGTAATAATTCAATAAAATATGTGATATAATAAAAATTAAAAAAAAAGGAATTTAATCGTTTCTTAAAAAAATATTTTGTTTTTAATTTATAAAATATTATACAAAAAATGTTTTATGGTAAAATTATTAGCCTTTTAAAAATATAAAATTGTTAAATGAAAACGGAAATAGGAAAGAACCCTCGTGTTTAAAATTTAAAGTTTTTATCTACATGAATCTCGAAGATAAGCTTTTTAAATTTATGATTTCTTAGGAGCCACCTGAACCACTACTACAATTAAGTCTAAATTTCAGGAACACATAGAAAATAGGAAATATATTCTTTGACTTCGAAATTATACTCGTTTGGCCTCAGATCGATCAAAAGCTTCTAGAATCCGAACTCATTGTCCGAACTTGTCCAGAACCAATTCCCATGGTACTTTCATTATTAGTAACCTAGAGTTTAAATTTCATCAAAATAGTGGCATTATTTTTGAGTTATACTGCTTTTAAGATATATGTTCGTTAGCCCTTGAACTTTCAAAGGTTCCAAAACCATGGTATGATTTCGCCCATATGCAGTCCCCGTCATACTTTCAATACTAGTTAACCCTTGTACACAATTGGAACGTTCTATCTTAACTTTAAGTTACTATTTTTATTAATTTCGATGATAAGCTTTTAAACCTTGGAGGTCTAAGGGTCTGATTGATCCAAAATTAGGGGAACACACAGGAAATAGTAATGAGCCCTCATGTACTAAATTTGAAACTTCTAAATTTGTTTAAAGTTACTATTTTTATTAATTTCGTGGCTGGTCCTTAACCCACTACTCCAATTGGTTCCAAATTTTAAGGACACTAAAGAAATAGAAAGAGACACCCTGATACCAAATTTGGGGGTTCTATCTTCATTGGTTTCGGAATTATGCTCGTTTGGCGCAAATTCGATCAAAAAGTTCTAAGTTCCGAACCCATTGCTCGTTACCTTACGCACGCCGTAATTTCATTACGAGTACCCTACAACACAAATTTTATGAAGATAGCGTCATTAGTTGTTGAGTTATCTTGATTTTTTATATATGTTAGTTAGTCCTTAGATCGATTAAAAGGTCCAGAATCCCAATCCATGGGCCGATTTCGCCCAATTGCAATCCCCGCCGTACTTTCAGTCCTAGTAACCTACAGTTAAAATTTCATCAAGATAGCTCTATTATTTTTTGAGTTATAGTGCCTACGGACGGACGGACGGACATGGCTATATCGACTCAGGAGGTCACGCTGATCACAAATATATATACTTTTCCATATCTAGCTCGCTCCCTTTAGGTGGTTACAAACACCATACCAAAGTTAATATACTCCTTTACCTATTCTATAGGTGTAAGGTATAAAAAGACTAGAGGTCAGTTTGTTTGAGTCGATGTAAATGATAACATCTTTTGTTAATTTAATAAAAATTGTAAATATCTAAAGTGAAATAATTTTATTGTGTTTTATTGAATATTACAAATTTAAGATTACAAAATCAGAAGTGGGATCAACCGGTGAATTAAGAACAAAATTTTTGGATAATAAAAGTTTTTTTAGAAATTTTATGTTTTATGTGGAAGAAAAAAACTTATGATAAAATATCGACATTAAAAAAAAAAAAAATTTAGAAATTACGGAAAAAACGAGTAAAAAGAATGAAAGATCCAGTTTGATTTGTGAGGCTGTATACTATACAGTAAAATTAGCAATAGTTAAGCACAAGGTATGACACGAATTAAAGAATACATTAGATTAATACTAAAATATTTTGATAATCAACCGGTGGATTTAAAATTTTAGTGAAAATAAAATAAAACATTATTAAAATAATGGATGTACGGGTGGAAGAATTTTTAAAAAAAGCAACAGTGTTTATGTTAAAAGAAAAGCTAAAAGAAATGAAGGTAATGACATCGGGAAATAAAGCAGCATTAATGTTACGAATAGAAGATTGTGTAAGGAATATGGAAGAAAGAAAATATTACAAAATTCTTCTCTAATGTAAATTATGAAACCTTGAGCAATGATACGTCGTTAATTAATGATCCAGCAGAAGAAGAGGTGTTAAATAATATTAATGAAGATATTGGTGGGGAAATAGAACATTTGCGGGAACAGTTAAGGAAAAAACAGGAAATAATCGAATTACGACGCCAATTAGGGGAATTGGATAAACAGGTTAGAATATCAAATTCATCCAACATACAATTTAATTTTAAAGATGTGGAGAGTCCATAAATTCATTTAATGGTGACGATAGCTTCAGTATCAGAAAATGGATTACGCAACTAGAAGAAACAGCAGAAATTTTAGGTTGGAATGAAAAAGCATGTTTTATATACTCCAGAAGATTATTATCTGGTACAACTAAGTTACTGTTACGTTCTGTTTCACCTAAATCAAGGAGTGATTTGAAAACTGTACTTTTGCAAGAATTTGATGATAAAGTTAAAAAAAAAGTGATAAAGTTATAAAAATCAACAAAGTGACTTCAGAAGTAAGAAAATAATAGCCAAGGTCATTATAATGAAATGTTTCAACTGTAATCAGCCTAGGCATATCGCTACCAAGTGTCCACACCCTGCACGAGCCAAGGGAACCTGCTACAATTGCGGAAAAACGGGACATAGGTTTCAAGAGTGTAAAGAAAAAAAAATTAATATAAATAAAAAGTCAGGCGATAGTTTAAATCATAATTTTGAGAGAACAGTAAAATTAATATTTGAAGCAAAAGATCATCAAGCGTCATCGGAAATAACATGTGTATCACTTTTGGTGATCAACATTATCAACATTAGTCCGATCAACATTATTCAACGGCAGTATGTTCCACCGTACGTGATATATCAAGAAAATACAGATAAGTCAAATTATTTTCGGATTAATAATAGTAGATTTGAAATAATTGGTTTAATTAAAGCTAAAATTAAATTTAATAATTTATATATTGATACTAAAATAAAAATAGTAAAAAATTATGTAATATCTTATCCGCTAATTTTAGGTAGATCATTTATAGAATCTTCTAATTTTGAATTAAGGCCCAAAGAAGATGACAGTGAAGCAAAAAATAAGAAGATTAATGAAATATTATGCACGGATAATGAGGATGCGCATGCAAAAGTGGTAATAAATAGGATAGATGATGATAATTTATTTGTAAATCAGATTCTATGTATTGATATATCTAACAATAGCTTATATAACGAGGTATGTCTAAAAATTAATAATAAAATGCCATATAAAATACAAAATAAGATAAAAAAAATGTTTACAACTGCTTGGTTACTTGTGGGTGAAAATAAGGATTTTGGAGGAAGTAAGATAAATTTCGAAATGGAAATCAAGGTAAGAGACCATAAACCGTTTTATTGTACACGCAGAAAATTACCGATAATACATGAACGAGCATTAAAAAAAATATTAGACGATTTGTTAGCACGAAATATAATTCGAGAAAGTAATTCTCTATATGCATCAGCAATAGTGTTAGTTAAAAAGAAAAATAATGAGTTGAGAAAATGTGTGGACTATCGTGAATTAAACAAAATAACTTTAAGAGATAATTTTCCATTGCAACTAATAGAAAATCAATTCGGGCGTCTTAAAGGTAAAAAATATTTTTCAGTACTGGACCTTAAAAATGGTTTTCATCATGTTAAAGTAGCTGAAAATTCTATTAAATATACAGCTTTTATAACACCCCTAGGACATTTTGAATATTTAAAAATGCCGTGTGGATTAAAAAATTCAGCAGCTACATTTGAAAGATTTATGAAAAAACTTTTTGATCCTTTAATCTCATCCGGTAAGCTTTTGACATTTATAGATGACTTACTGGTAGCTACTGAAACTATTAGTGAGCATTTACAAATTTTACAGGAAGTGCAATCAATTGTAGTTGATAATTCACTTCATTTACGATTTGATAAATGTTCAATACTACAAGAAGAAATTCTGTATTTAGGACATAAAATAACAGGTGATGGAATTTTGCCAAACAAGTATAATCTCAAAGCTATTAAAGAATTTCCTATTCCAAATAGCATTGAGAATGTTCAAAGTTTTATAGGACTTAGTTCATATTTTAGAAAATTTATAAAAGATTTTACTATTATTGCTAAACCTTTGACAGATCTTACAAGAAAAGAAAACAATTTTAAATTTGGTTTAGAGGAACTCGCAGCTTTTGAAACATTAAAGAATAAATTGATAGATTCACCTGTTTTGGCAATATTTAATGTTGAGAATGAAACACAACTGTACTGTGACGCAAGTAGTATACGTTTCGAGGCTGTATTAATGCAAAAACAGGTAGATGAAAAGTTTCATCCAAAATCTTATTTTTCGAAACGTGCTTCGGAATCTGAAAAAAATTATCATAGTTATGAAATGGAAACTTTAACAATCATATATGCGTTAAGAAGATTTTATGTTTATTTAATAGGTATAAAATTCAAAATTATAACTCACTGTCAGGCTCTGACACAGACACTTAATAAAAAATTAAATTTAATTATCTACTCCTTTCATCTACTATTTTTCAAGAGGCGGTGTGGTGTAGCTGTAAAAAGAGTAATTCACTCCTATATAAATAGGTATAATATAAAGTAAAGTAAAGAATTCAGAACCATTTTTTGTATATGTACATACATTTGTAATAAAAATTTCAGATTTTATTATTGAAATGTAGTGCTTATTTGCCAATGTAGCTACTAAATTTAAAAATGGAATATGGGGAGGAAAAAATCATCAATATAGATATGTTATAAATCTTAAAATTGTGATTTTAAAAAAAATCTCGACTTCTGTCAACTTAACTATTATTTTGTATTTTGGCAGCTTCAATATAATATAATACTAAGTACTTAATTTATTTACTTATGAATTATGATGTATGTTAAATTTTGTTGTTCATTTTATGTTCTATGAATAAGCTTTTTAATTAGGATACAGAATACATCATCATCAAATTTTCAGAACATTATATATTAGAACACTATTTATATTTAGAATGTAAATCGCTTTTTTGTGTAATAACTATACAAAATTATACTCTCTTTATAGTGCGTTAAGCTACAGTAATAAAATTCAAAAATACTTAAAAACGTTGTTATAATTGTAAAATTAAAAATTTTTTTTTAATAAGGAAATTTTAAACGCAAGAACTGTTGCCATAAATTTTAGTATGCATAGGAAAAAAAAAAATAAGTTTCGTATAATATTAGTCTAATATAAATTATACAAAACGGATTTTTATGTAAATTTAAAAACACAAAAAGCTCGAATTTCGAGCACAGGGCGTTACTAGTTATAGATTAATATATAGTACATAGTAGTAAGGAAACTTTAGTATTATTTATTTATTTATTAGTTTAACTCAAACTTTACAAATTTTTAACAATTAGAATTATACAACATATAAAAAAAAATAGCTTATGAATTAAGTTACAATTTCATATTTCTTAAATTAAAATTTAAGTGAACAATAAAAACAACTAAATATATATAAAAAAAAAGAATTTATATTTCTATTTATACAATTTAAGTTTTTGTGTTTGTTTTGAAAGTGTGAAATCGATGTTGTTCTTGTGTTTATTACCCATTATCAACATCCTATGAATTGGTTCAAAATTGCCATAATTTGTTCTATGAAAACTTAACGTAAATAAATTAGTATTACGTAAACGACTATTTGAATTAATTTTAATGTTATTAAGGATTTGAGGAGAAGAAATGTTACCTTTTATAACTTCAGTAATAAAAATAACATCAGCAACTTCTCGTCTTAATTTTAAAGTTTTCTAGTGAATTAAATTCAATCTATTTTCATAAGGAGGTAGGATAAGCGGGTTTGACCATTGAAGATTTCTCAAAGTAAATCTTAAAAAATTTCTTTGCACCGCCTCTATTCTATTAATATGTACCTCGTAAAATGGTGACCAAACTTGGCTAGTATATTCTAAATTAGGTCTAACAAGACAAGAATATAAAGATTTTAGAACATAAGGATTATTAAACTCTTTAGACCAACGTTTTATAAAACCAAGCATAGAATTAGCTTTATTTATAATATAACAGAAATGAAGTTTAAAGTTAAGCTTATCATCGAAGTAAACGCCGAGGTCTTTAATAGAATTCGTTTTAGGAATACTAATTACGTGTAAGCAGTAATTAAAACAAATCGGATTAAGACGACGTGTGAAACACATAAGTGCACATTTATTTACATTTAGAAGAAGATTATTGTTTTTACACCAAATAAAAAAATTATCTAAATCATTTTGTAAGAGTAAAGCATCATTTAATGACTCAATTTTCTTAAAAATTTTCATGTCGTCCGCATATATTTGAAGCTCACTATTAACAATAACTGAAGAAACATCATTTACCGAGATTATAAAAAATAGAGGACCTAAGTGACTGCCTTGTGGAACTGCGGAATTGGCGTTAAAAGGTTTAGAAGTAATGTTTCTAAATAAAACACTGTAGGTCCTATCAGATAAATATGAGTCAACCCATTTCACAAAAATATCTGGGAAACCAAGTTTTCTTAGCTTTATCAGTATTATAGAATGTGGTAAAACATCAAATGCTTTACTATAATCTGTAAAGATAACATCGGTTTGAAAACCTTCTTCCATATTTTTTGTAAAAGTTGAAACTGACTCAACAAGATTAGTAACTGTTGATTTTTTATCCATATATCCATGTTGATTATGAACTAAAAAAGATTTACAGTGACTATGAATAGAATCATACATTATTAATTCGAACAGTTTTGGAAGTGAAGAAAGTTTCGCAATTGGTCTATAATTAATAATTTCATTTTTGGCATTTTTCTTATGAATAGGTCTAACATATGAGTGTTTCCAGATAGAAGGGAAAACTCCTGAATTAAAAGAAGAGTTAGATAGTATTGAAAGGGGAATAGCTAAAGCACTTGAACACTTTTTGAGTATAACTTCCAGAATACCATCAGGTCCAGGAAGAGTATTATTCCCAAGTTTATCTAAATACATTTTAATTACACCTTCATTAATATTTATATTAGACCAAGTAGTTTTCGGAAAAGTATCCAAATGAGAGAAATCATTATAATTTGGTGTAAAAATAGAATTACTATAAAAAGAACAAAAATATTCACGAAAGAAATTAGATATTATTTTAGAATCATTACTTGAAACACCATTATACTTCATATGGGAGGGAAACTCGTCACTTTTCCTCTTGGAATTAACAAATTTCCAGAAGCATTTTGGATTTGATATTAATTTTGAAGATGTACTAGAAATAAAATCATTATAGAGTAATTCAGACAATAATTTAAATTCATCAAAAAGAATTTTAAATTTATTATAGTCATGCGAATTCTTCGATTTAAGATAACAACGCCAAGCTTTATTCTTTTTATTTCTGAGTTTTCTCAAATCCGAATTGAACCATGGCGGACTTAATAAAGGGTTTCGGTTCTTAGATTTTGGTACAAATTGCCGAAAGCCTTCAAAAATAACTTCATAAAACCTTTTTGTCATTATATTAACATCTGTATTATTAAATACAGAATAAAAATCAAAGGAACTAATGAATTCATTTAAAGCAGCAAAATTAGCTTTGTTAAAATTAAAACTATAAGAATTAGAATAATCAGAATTGATTGGTGAATTAACACAAATAGTAAAACTTAATGGTGGGTGAAACTTATCAATACATATTAAAGGGAAGGAATTTTCGCAGAAAATTAAATTGTTCCATTCAGAAGTAAACACTAAATCAAGTTGTTTACCCTGAAAGTTACAAATTTCTGAGACTTGTTGCAAATAATTAGTATTTAATTTATCAATAAATACATATTCACATTCGGTCCTAATATGTTTCGGAATTATAAAATATTCCTCGTCAGGCTTTACCCATTTAAGATTGGGTAGATTAAAATCACCACATAAAATCAATTCATCTTTAGGACTAAAGTCATTGCAAATAAATTCTATCGTTTTACCTACAGAAGTATAAATATCAAAATCAGACGAAGGAGGAATATAACAGTTAACAAGATATAAATTTTTAGAAGGAAGTTTAATTTTCACAATAATAACTTCAAGGTCTTCTAATCCAGGGACATTGACTTGATTTGCATTAAAGTTTATTTTTTACCGCAATTAAAACTCCACCCCCTTTAGGAATTACACCATTTGGGTAATCGGATGGATCAGAATATCTATCCTTCCTAGAAACTGTGTAACAGTTATCAAAAAGTTTAAGTCCAATATGGTGGGATTTAACCACGTTTCAGTTAATGCAAATACGTCAAAATTGAAAATAGATGAATTTAAAAAAACATTCCTAGTCTTTGTTCTCAAGCCTCTAACATTTTGATAATAAAAAGACATATTATATTTATTTAAGTTAAGGTTGATAGATACCTTGAGAAGATTATTTCGAGGCACTGGGGAGAAAAAACTTATTATAACTTTCACGAGCTGAGTTTAAATGTTTATAATAATTACTCTCACAGTGACTTCGATAAGATTTAAGATCATCTTTTACATCTTTTTCCGAAACATCTATAGAATTGTGAAATTTAATATATAACTTATATAGGTCTTCATATTTAGTTGGGAGTCCTTCATTATTAATTAAAACTTTAAGGTTAGTACGAGTTTTACCTTCTAGAACACGATTATACGAATCATTGTGAAGGTAAGCTAAAAATAACCTAACGTTATTATAAACTCGTTCCTCCCTAAATCTTAAAAGAGCATACGCGCCCTCTCCGAGTAGTGATTCATGAGTCATTCTAGTAATGGGTGGCATAAGAGGTTTAACAAACGACTTTTTTATTGTACCACCATTTACAGTATTAGAATGACTTTTTTCAAGTACATCTGTAGGTGAAACCGAATTAATGGCTACATTTGCATAGCTGGTAATATTATTACCATTGTCAATTTTACTATTGTGGATACCACCATGTACAAAATTAGAGTACTTATTTTTATTTTTATCAATAGAAGAAGTTGAATAAGTTACTGAAGTTAAAGAACTATTATTATTCGAAGTCGAATAAGTTAAAGTATTTAAAGAGCTAGTATTATTATTACTATTGTCTGTATTGCTTGTTGAAAGAAGGTAGTAAACGGTGTTTTTCATAGTGTGGTGAGGTGCGGAAAGTAAAATTGTTATCTGATAGAATAGAAGTATTCAAATTAGTGTTGTTTTGTTGTGAAGTTGTAAATAATTCTGTATGAGTGTTTGTTTCATTGTGGCTATTAAAACTAACCTGTTTCTTATTAGGACTAATTTTAGTATTTTTATTTTTATTTAATTTATTATTTTTATTTACTAATTTTTTTATACCCTACACCTATAGAATAGGTAAAGGGGTATATTAACTTTGGTATGGTGTTTGTAACCACCTAAAGGAAGCGAGCTAGATATGGAAAAGTATATATATTTGTGATCAGCGTGACCGCCTTAGTGGATATAGCCATGTCCGTCCGTCCGTCCGTCCGTAGGCACGATAACTCAAAAAATAATGGAGCTATCTTGATGAAATTTTAACTGTAGGTTACTAGGACTGAAAGTACGGCGGGGATTGCATATGGGCGAAATCGGCCCATGGGTTCGGATTCTGGACCTTTTAATCGGTTTCAGGGCTAACGAACAAATATAAAAAATCACGATAACTCAACAACTAATGACGCTATCTTCATCAAATTTGTGCTGTAGGTTACTAGTAATGAAACTACTTCGGGAATTGCGTAAGGTCGGGATTGGACCATGGGTTCGGAACCTAGAATTTTTTGATCGAATTTAGGCCAAACGAGCATAATTCCGAAACCAATGAAGATAGAACCTCCAAATTTAGTATCAGGGTGTCCCTTCCTATTTCCTAAGTGTCTTGTGAATTTGGGTCCCATTGGAGTAGTGGGTCGGGGACCAGCCACACATTTCCGAAGACCTTAAAGCATATCTTTAAAATTAATAAAGATAACAACTTGAAAAAATGTAGAAGCTTCCAATTTGCCACAAGGGTGTTCTTTACTATCTCTTGCGTGTTCCCCTAATTTGGGATCAATTGGAGTGGTGGATCTGTACCACTCTCAGACCTCCCAAGTTTTAAAGGCTTATAATCGAAATTACTAAAAATAGTTACTTAAAATTAGGATAGACCGTTCAAATTGTGTACAAGGGTTAACTAGTACTATAAGTACAGCGCGGACTATATAAGGGCGAAATCAGCCCAACGGTTCGGATTCCGGACCTTTTAATCGATGTCAGGGCTAAGGAACATATATAAAAAATCACGATAACTCAACAACTAATGAGGCTATCTTCATGAAATTTGTGCTGTAGGTTATTGGCAGCAAAACTACGGCGGTGATTACGTACGGTGAGGATTGGACAATGGGTTCGGAACTTAGAACTTTTTGATCGAATTTAGGCCAAACGAGCATAATTCCGAAACCAATGAAGATAGAACCTCCAAATTTGGTATCAGGGCGTCCCTTCCTATTTCGTAAGTGTCTTTGAAATTTGGGCCCCATTGGAGTAGTGGATCGGGGACCAGCCACTCAGTTCTTAGGACCTTAAAGCATATTTTCGAAATTAATAAAGATAGTAACTTGAAACAAATGCAGAAGCTTCCAATTTGCCACAAGGGTGTTCTTTACTATTTCTTGCGTGCCCCCCTAATTTGGGATCAATTGGAGTGGTGGTTCAGAACCTCTCTTAGACCCCCCAATGTGTAAAAGCTTATCATCGAAATTAATAAAACTAGTAACTTAAAATTAAGATAGAGCGTTCCAATTGTGTACAAGGGTTAACTAGTATTGAAAGTATGACGGGACTGCATATGGGCGAAATCGTACCATAATTTCGGGTCCTGGAACCCTTGAAAAGTTCAAGGACTAACAAACATATATCTTACAAACACCATAACTCAAAAAATAATGCCGGTATTTTGATGAAATTTAACAGTAGGTTACTAGTAATGAAAGTACCATGGGAATTGGTTGTGGTCGAGTTTAATTTCGAAGCCAAAGAATATATTTCCTATGTCCTATGTGTCTCCGAAATCTAGACTTAATTGTAGTGGTTCAGCTATGTTCAAAGATACTTGCTGCATTTATGTAAAATTTATTTTTATATTTAAATGAATTATATGAAAAGGTGTAAATTTTTAATTGTATTTTAGAAATACATTTATTGCATATTTTGCGTTTATAAGCTTTTCTATTAGGTATATAAACTAACCATTTAAAATAATTGCAATTTTTAAAAATTTGGATTATTAAATATATTATGCTTTGATTATCTTTTTATCACAAAATTTAATAATTAGAATTTTTTCATTTTGTAATTGAATTGGAATAAATATATTTTTATTTATTTCAAGTTTGTTTGTTTTTTAATATTTTTAAATAGATAAATTAGTAAGAATTTGTAGTATTTTTTAATAGATAGGGTAATTAGAAAATGTTTTTAGTATTATACAGTTAATTTAGTTAGCTATGTCTTACGATCAAATTAATAACAGCTTCTATGGTGTTAAAATGACTTATGGATATGTCATTAAATTTGAACCAAATAGGTGTAGGGTATTTCTACGTCGGTTGCACCGACTGACTGTTTATTTACTTGTTTTATTTTTATTTTGGTTTGTTATTACATTTTTAGAATTTTAATTTTTGTTTTTATTTTTTTCATTTTTTTTATTTTTATTTTTTAGATTTGAATTACTTTGTTCTACTTGTATATTTTTACTTACAATTTTCTTTCTTGAATCCTTAAAATCCGTCACTATCGTACCTGGTATTATGGATCAAGTTAGTAACAAAAAAAGAAATTGGTTTAAAAATTTTTATAGATTAATATTAATTTATTAATAAAATGGTATAGTTCATTAGTTATGTATTTAACACTATATACAAAAATTAAACTTTACTGAATTTTTACAATGGTATAAATATTGATTGTTAAATAAATTGGATATAAAAAATGATAAAGTTCAAAATTTTTCCATACATGAATGTGCCATTCTCTTTATTTATACTAAGATTGACAGCCTGCATTGGCGGCCATTTAAAAAAAAATTGATAATAAGCAGGCCTCTTAGTATTAAGGTGGCCTTGTCTACTCACAACTACTGTCAGTTATACCAGACACCAGCTCTTGTAAAAGAGTAGTTCAGAGGAGTAGATAATTAAAAAACTTTCCGCAGATGGCTTTAATTAAAATTTTTCAATTATTTTGAGTATAGGCTATTTTTTATAAAATATTATTTTAAAAGGTATTATTTTTCAAAGCATAATCTTAGAAATATAAGAAAAACCTATAATAATATTTGTTACATTTTGTTAATTTTTAAATTTCAAAAATCCGAGATACAGTATATCGCATTACGCGTATTTTGGCTGCACCCATGTAAATTCATGTACTTCTTATTTCTAAATTGATTGACAGAAATTATACGCCTTACGCTTTTATTGACGTTGGCACTTAAGGAACAAATAATGTTTTTAGGGAAGATTATATTTTTTGTTTTTGCAAACCTATAATATGTACTTTCAATTATTTTAATATATGTAATGTATGTTTTAAACAAAACTAACAAAAAACCATTAGAATATTTTTATACGCTTTCTCAATTTTTAAATTTTAAAAATTCGAGATAAGGTACGTCGCCTATTATTGAAATAAGTATTTATTTCGAAATTTTTTTACATTTTTTAATTTTCTGTTTTTGTTTTTCGCTTTTTCAATTTTTGAATCCGAGGTATTTCGGTTGCTCAAATGTAAATGCATGTATCTAACTACTTACTTTAAAATGTTTGCTAGAAATTATACATCGTACGCGTTGATTTGGTTAGGCCCGATTGAACAAATCAGTTGAATTACAAATTATATAGTAAAAATTTTATAATAATATTTGTTCGTCTCTCAAACTTAATGGCAACTACAGAATATATTTCCTAAAAGTCCGTTTTTTTATTTTACAAAAAACTTAGCAAAAAGCAACAACAGTGTAGAATGTTACAAAATATTTTTTTTAGCAAAACAGAAATAAAATAAGGTACTTTTCTGTTATAACGAATGTCGTTTTATAAGAATGCTTTGAATTTTTAAAAAATTAGTATAAGACTTGAACATTGTAGAACGTGCTAATTGTAGAATGGACACGTCGAACTCATTTGCTAGAATTTTATTTTATGCATCAGCCTAAAGCCTATGTATAATTCTTTTTCTTCGGCGCCTATAATAGTTTGATTAATCTGCGAGTTACAACCGAAAATGAATTATATTAACACATAAAGTCGGCGCATAATATTAGAGTCATAAGCCACAACTTTGAACTGCATGACCGTTAAATTTAAATTTACGTTAAATTTATGACGGGTTTCCACCTAAAAAAATGTAAAATTCTAAAAACAAAAATTTATATAATAAGAAAACAAAAAATACCTTGTTTTTGTTGTTGTTTCATTAAAATTGGCCCAACATTTTGCCCTGAAAAGGGACGTTTTTATTGTTTGGGAAAAATTAAGCCGATTAAATATTATGATTTGCAAAATTTATTTTGATTAAAATTGTTGTTACAAAACAAGAGTTATTTTATTGAAAACTAAAAAAACCTATCTATATTACATACATAATTTCGTGAGCCCGATATTTTATTTTGAGATAGCGGCAAAACAATAAGCCCGATCAAAATCATTATTTGATATAAAGTTTGCGATGGTGCGGGGTCGGGAAAATTATAACCGTATCTGTAAGACCAATAGTTATAGAGAAATATCGATATATAAATACAAAATATTTTAGTGAATTTAGTGAATTGTAAATAACTCTTTATTTATAATATTATTTATTGTATTTACTTCTAAAATTGTTTGACATAGATTTCGATATAGAGTTGTCATACGATACTAATATTAAACGTTATACAAAAGTAAATTTTTTGGCCCCAAATATCGTCTGAACGGCTCAAACTAGAGACTTAAAATTCTAAGAGAAGATAGATCCTCAGAAATTAATAGGAGTCGGTTAACAAAACTTTTTTGTCACCCCCCTGTTTAGGAGCCTGTAACTATAAATAACGCCTGTAACGCTTAAATTTTTAGCACATTTTCGAAAAATTTTGTAAAAATGTGCCTAATAGCTTCGCACTGTCCGTCATTTTAACCACGGACGGTAGCTAGTGCAAAAAAAATTATTTCGTGGAAGAACTTTTTTCTGTAGCCCCACCTGCAATAGAGTTACAACCCCTCCAAAGTTGGTAAAAGCCCTATATTTAAATTGTATTTTCAATTTGAAAACGGCAAAAGATAGCTGGTTTTATAAACTTTATTATAAATTTTTAAAAGGCAAATTTTTAGGGTTGGCATTCGGTACTAAGATTTATCATTGTACTTTGTACAAAACCCAATTTTTGCAAAATTTTTGACTTCACATATCTCCTAAAAGGTTTATATATACAATATTTAAAATTCCAACATTATATTTTAATATTCTGTTAAAGGTTTTTCTTAAACTTATAAGCGTTTCCTTAAATCGAAGAAAGTGTCTCTCAGTTTTACCCATTTTTGCTTAGATAGAAAAATTTCAAATTTTTGTTGAATTCACATTATAATTTCTAGAACCTAAAAAAATGGTTTAAACATTTAGCAGCGTCCTTAGCTACTCCAAAAATATGATTTGACCAAGTCAATTTTTGGTTAAGCTCAATCCCCAAAATGTTCAAGTCTTCCGTATGGTGCTAAGCTTTTCCTTGAAAAGAAAGGTTGGGAATAGTTGTTGCTATTTTTCGCGACAGCATTGGGTTTTTTTGGTGTTGAAATCAACTCCGTTGGTTTCACCCGATTTCTGGATTTTTCATAGTGAAATTTTTTGCTGTTGAATTAATCTGATCATAGGAAGCAACAAGGGATGAATCATAGGAAGCAACAAGAGTACTAGTTACTTTGGGGGTCTAATGGGGTGGTGATGCGTTTTATGGTCGTTGTATCCAACTTACGACACTTAGCCTCTCCCACTTTATTTTCCTACTGTCACCTTCATGTGGTGACCCCTGTTAACTCTAGTAACCCATACGAACGATCGCGTTCTAACCCCGGTGTAGTAGAATGGGTAGGAAACAGAAGAGAGGGGAAGCATGGCGTGTATTGGACAACGGCGGAGGAACCAACCAAAGGCAATAGCTAATCCAGATGTATCAGCCGATATTTTGTTACCCTTGTTCTAGGCTATATGGGAACAAAGAAAATATCCGGTGAATGGAAGGAAGGAGTTATTGTCAAAATGCCAAAGAAAGGTAACCTAAATCATTGCAATAACTGGCGAGGATATAACTCTACTCTCAGTTTTCTCGAAATTAATGGCTAGAATAATACTTGAAAGGATTAAAGTCAGAATAGAAGCTACACTTAAAATACACCAAGCAGGTTTTCGCAGTGGCCATTCGCATGTGGATCACATCAACACATTTCGAATAATTCTTAAACAATCCACTGAATTTAAAGCACCGCTAAATCACATGTTTGTAGACTTTGAGAAAGCCTTTGATAGAGTAAACCGAGAGTATATTTGGGAATCGCTTAGTAGGAGAGGTATTCCAGAAAAAATTATAGCCATAATTAAAGAATGCTACAAAGATGCAAGATGTCGCGTTTTACATCGAGGACAGCTGACAAATTACTTCGAGGTGTGTCAAGGAGAAGGACAGGGCTGTGTTTTATCATCCATATTGTTTTTAGTATAACGTATCAGCCACTTAGATTACGCCGACGATGTGTGTTTATTGTCACATACGAATGGGGGTTTGAACGATAAAGCCCGTACTGCTTTCGGGATGCTTTCAAAAATATGGCAGGCAAGCAACCTATCTCTGCGCACAAAAATAAGAATATTCAACGCTAGTGTAAAATGTGTTCTTCTGTACGTTTGCTAAACATGGAAAGTTTAAGTAAACATCACCAGGAAACTCCAAGCGTACATCAATAGATGTCTCCGACGCATCCTAAACATTCGTTGGCCGCAAACCATTTCCAACAGAACGCTGTGGCAAAAAACGAAACAAACACAAATTGAAGTGGAAATCCGACAGAGGAAATGGCGTTGGATCGGGCATATTTTGAGGAAACCTGACAACAACATCGCGAGACAATGTTTCGAAAAGAATCTTCAGGGTACACGTCGCGTCGGAAGGCCGAGAAAAACGTGGAGAACAACTGTCTTAGCCGAAGCAAGTACCCAGCAAAGAATGTGGCCACAAATGAAGAGGTTAGCCCCAGGTAGGAGCCGATGGAAAGAATTTACTTCCGCCCTATGCCCCACGGATGGGGTTGCAGGACAATGATGGTGATGATGAACAAGGATACTGTCGTCTGTGAAGCTATGGATTGGAGGTTATTGATAGTGGTCATTTATAAATATTAGGAAAAGATTGGGAGATAAATCAGCATTTATTTTAAAATCATTGGATGAATACCAATCGACAAGAACACGAATCGTGCTATTCGAAAGGAAAAGCTGTAACTTAGTCACCAGTGTATATATTTCCAAAATTAAACTTAGTTTGTAATACAATATAATTTTGAAAATGTGCTTTTTTAAAAACCGTTGGTTTTTTTCATCACTTTTTTTTTACTAATATACAAAAAATGTTAAAGGCTTTTCTAAAATTGTAAATGGGTTCTTTAAATTGAAAGAAGTGTCTCGAGTTTTAACCATTTTTTCTGAAATAATAAAATTTTAAGTAAAATTTCAAATTTTGGTAGAATTTACAATATAGTTCCTAGGAAGTAAAAAACTAAAGAGGGTGGAGGGTGAGATACTTGAGATTCATCATAAGTTTGCTTATTAAAAATTTAGGGGGCTTCCCCATTGAAAGGCTATTAGCACAGATAAATATATTATACAGATGTCTCATGCGCATATAAAAAAGTGACATTTTACGGTTAAAGCTCACAAGAAACACAAAAGAAGAATAATAAAAGCTTTAAAAAAAAATTGTGATGTGATCAAAATATATTAACGCAGTCACATAAAATAAAACATTTTCTAGCCTAAACAAAATCTTATATAAGTATTCGCGTACTATTAACTAAGTAAAGTATATTGCGTATATTAATTTTGTAATATCTAACACTACACGTACGTATATATATATTTATACGAAGCTTAATACTAAACATTCACTGATTCGCATCTATTATATTGCAATAAAATTCGTTTGTCGTTTGTCAAAGAAACTCAATATGATGATTATACCCGTATGACTATATAGTCATTATACCCGTATGACTATATAGTCAAAGGGTATAATAAATTTGCCATTACGTTTGTGACGCAGAGAAGGAGGGGGGGTAGATATAGACTCAAGTGTATGGATCGGATCAGAATAGAAAAAAAAATCGATTTAGCTATGTATGTCCGTCCGTCTGTCCGTCCGTCCGTCTGTCCGTCCGTCTGTCCGTCCGTCCGTCTGTCCGTCCGTCCGCACGATAACTCAAAAACTAAAGGAGCTAGGATCTTGAAATTTTCGCAAATTCGTTTTTTTGCAATAGCCGTCATCGCTATTTAAATCCAGCCATTTTGGTCCATGGGTTCGGGTAGCTGCCATACAACTTCCTTTTTTATATGAGTATTTCTCTTTAACTATTACAGCTACGTGTCTGAAATTTTGGCAAAAGTAGTTTAGTTTTATGGCCAAAGTTTCTGCAAAATTTGGTTGGTCTACTGCAAAGGGTTCGAGTAACTGCCATACAACTTCTTATTTTATATGAGCATTACTCTATACCTATTGAAGTTGGGTGTCTGAAATTTTGCCAAAAATAGTTTAGTGTAATGGCCAAAGATACTGCAAAATTTGGTTGCTCTACTGCCAAGAGTTCAAGTAGCTTCCATACAACTCCTTCTTTTATAAGAGCATTACACTACACCTAATAAATCTGATATGTTTGAAATTTTGCCACAAGTAATTAATGTTTATAATAATAATGATATAATGTTTATATAACGGTCATACGGGTATCCCAGAGCTGACACAGTCTACTCTACTACACTCTTCCTCGTTTTTTTAATATTTTTAGTATGACATACAATACATATTTTTTGATTTATGGCTTTGCTGCTTTTTAATATAGAAAAGGACAGTTTAACAGTAAAATTTTTGTTAATAGGCTAAAAAAATTTTGTAAGAAGATTTTTGAATTTTACAAGAAACAAATGTGCAAAATAGTTTGAATTAAAATAATTTATTTAAAAATGTCATGGAAAAGGACAATATGTGCTTTTGTAAACTGTAGGGCAACTTTGAAAAATATTGCAAATCAAAAATTTTTTAAGTTCCCAAAAAAGGAAACTAAAAAGTACAAAAAATGGGTAGATAAATGTTATCAACATAAACTTGCAGTTGCCAATTTCTTAGTAGTAGTTTTGCTATGGAAAAATTGTAAATCGGTTCTTGACAGCCGAATTAAACAACCAAGAAATAAATTTAGGAAACTACAAAATGTTATGAATATTTAAGTTACTAAAAAAAAAAATTTATTGACATGTTATGTTAGAACTAGTAAAAAAGCCTGTCGGACGACAGGTATAATTTTAATTTCTCTTTTTATATATAACCTTTTTTCCTGCTATTGTGCTACTCAATCAATAAAAGGAAATTCGTTATCTAAAGAACATTAAGTTAACATTATAATAATTTGTTTTAGTTTTGTAAGTGATAATAAAATAGAAGTATACATCCTAAAGTGTTAAAAATTTCTTTATACGTTTTAATTAAAATTTTCTGTATCTACCTGTTAACAGATTTCTCATACGTTTTGATTTTTTTTTTTTTCTGTTCATAATTTACATTTTATAAGTTTAATTTTTTCTTTCTCTTTTGTATGTAAGTATTTGTTATTAGAAGTATTTTACGTGTGTGAATAACACTTAACATTAACATAATGTGAATTTCTTTATACGTTTTTATTAAAATTTTCTGTATCTACCTGTTAACAGATTTCTCATACGTTTTGATTTTTTTTTTTCTGTTCATAATTTACATTTTATCAGTTTCATTTTTTCCTTCTTCTTTGTATGTAAGAATTTGTAATTAGAATTATGTTACATTACATATGTGAATAAAATTGAACATTAACATAATGAAGGCAGGTTTTCATGAGAAAATTTTGCCCAGTATTCTTAACTTTAGAAAGAGAGGTTTATATTATACTCTCAATAGGAGAGAAAGATCAAAATGATGAAATTTATATTAAAATTTTTTTATATGTTTTGGCAAAAAAAAATTACATAACCTTATTTTTTAATTTTTAAATTTATATTTCGCGGATATTTCAATTCAAAGTTCAAATTTTATTAATTTAAAATAAATAATAAAATTTTAATCAATTGCAAATAATTTTAAATAAAAATTCGTTCATCAAACCATAATATAAAATTTTTTTTTCTTTGTTTACATTCTCTTGTTTGTTTACAAAATTCAAATGTCATGTATCCATAAAAATATGTAATAGGATGCAAAAAATTTTTGTGTAGAATACATTTTTTTTTGTATGTAGTAGCAACTTTATAGGAAAAAGACCTTAGAGAATATCTTTATGCCAAGGATTATGGCACTCTCTCAATACTTGTCTAAGGATTATGGATAACTCTCCAAGGATTATGGATGTTTCTCCAAGTAATTTATCGTTTTTTCTTTGTCGCACAAATAGATAGTATTTTTGTATCTTCTGCCTATGCTCTAACTTTTGTCCAGTAAATTGTTGTAATGAAAATTAGCCTTTAAAGAGCAGTAGCGTCTTTTATTATATTTATAAAAAATTTTCTGTATCTACATGTTAACACATTTCTCATACGTTTTGATTTTTTTTTTTTTCTGTTCATAATTTACATTTTATAAGTTTCATTTTTTCTTTCTCTTTTGTATGTAAGTATTTGTAATTAGAAGTATGTTACATTACATGTGTGAATAAAACTTAACATTAACATAATTAAAGAGCAGCAGCGTCTTCTATTATATTTATAAAAAATAAAAACTACATATTGTAGTTAGTTATTAGTTCTGTAAGTGATATTTAAATAAAAGTATGTATACATACTGAAATGTAAAAAATTTCTTTATACGTTTTTATTAAAATTTTCTGTATCTACCTGTTAACAGATATATCATACGTTTTGATTTTTTTTTTCTGTTCATAATTTACATTTTATCAGTTTCATTTTTTCTTTCTCTTTTGAATGTAAATATGTATTTGTAATTAGAAGTATTTTACATGTGTGAATAACACTTAACATAACATAAGGGCACGCTGGTCAGCAGCAACAGCAGCAGCAGTTTGTCTTTTATTATATTTAGATTTGTCTAATATTTTTTTTTTTAATTAATTTATTTTTTTTTTAATTTTTTAATTACTATTTTTTTTTTAATAACTGAATTTTGTTAATTTTTGTTAATTTTGTTTGAATTTTCTATAAATCTATATGTATATAATATTTATTATAAAACTCTTTATATAAAATATTCTTTTATTAAATAAATTGGGTAAGGCTTCTTGAGGGAAATAGATAAAAACACCCGCCTATTTAAAAAAAAAAAACTTAAAGAAAATTAATATATTAAAAAGTAATTGCGAGTTTTGGCCAATATTAATTTATTCATAATGCAACAATTCTTAAATAGTTTTAATATATTTTTTAATTTTATAAACTATACACAATTTGATCTGGTTGTCTGACTGCTCGAAAAATAAGCAATATCTAATAATTGACTTGATTCGCATTTGTAGTAAAAAAAATTAAGTAAAATATTTTCAGTCTTTCTTCATTCGTCACTTTTTTCTTTTTATTAAAAATAAAATTGAAAAAACCATTACTTTGTACAATTTTCGAGCCTTCGGATTTCCCCTTCCTTAAGAGTTTTTTAGGGTCAAAAATGTAAAATTTTGTATGTCTAGATACCTGTAACTTCGGAACGTTTGGACATTTCTTTTAAGTAAAAGCATAAAATTAAACCTCCAATATCATATTATTACTTGTGGAATTTTCTTGCATAAAAAGTACAAAAAGAATATTACAAATTTTAAACTAAAAATATAGTGATCTTTCTATTTCTCTTCTTAAAATGCGCGACTTTAAAAACCTTTATTTCACATACTGCCTTGTTCTTCAGTTTTTTTTTTTTTTTTTTTTTTTTTACACGCTAACTAAACGCTAGGAATGGATTCCTGTATACATAATATGTAGGTTTAGTTGGAAAGGGAAGGAAAGTAGGATATTAGAGGGGAATTAGGAAGTAGTTTGGAAATGAATCTAAAAAGATTCGTTTTGAATTTATGCAAATAGTAGTATAGGATATTATTAGAAGAGGGTAACACATTAGATGAAAGCATGTTCCACATCTTAGCAGTTCTCACGACAAATGAGTTTCCATAACCAGTTTTAAACCATCTTGGAATTTCCACGGTGTAGAAATGAGCACTTGCTGCTCCTCTGGTGTTACGTTCGAATTGTTTAAGAGGAGGCACAATTGACTTTAGTTCAATAGAGCAAGTGTCATTACCTACAAGATATCTATAACACAGCGAAATCGCTCCTATATTTCGACGAGAGCTAAGAGGAGTAAGTGTTACTTGTTCGACAGGGTCGCCTATTTGGCGAAAATGTGGGAGTTATACTCCATCTTAGGTCGAATATAGGCTTTATAGATATTAGACAGATCCTTAGGAGAGAAATATGTTTTGCAACGTGACAGGAAACCCAAACATTTGGCAGCATTCTTAGCTATATCAAAAATATGCTCATTCCACAGCATTTTTTGATTTAGCTGCAAACCTAAAATGCTTAGATTGTCTGATCGTTTAATATTTTCACCTTGGAATCGTAGAATCGGGTTAAACTGATTTCTCATGCAAGAAATCAGGCAGCTTTGAGTTTTTGAAGTATTAAGCTCAACTCTATTACTTTTACCCCAATCAGCTATATTGGCTAAGTCATGATTGACTAAACTAACCATTATATTTCTTTTTGAACTGATTGCGGAAGGTGTGACATTAGATTTCTTGAGGAAATTGTAGGATGCCACTAGTGTGCTGTCGTCGGCGAAGCTATGGATTGGATTGAGGGTAGAGATGAGTAAGTCGTTGATAAAAATCAAAAAAAGAGTTGGTAATAAGGCGGAGCCTTGTGGGACGCCAGCGTTAATTTCAAAAGTGTCAGACATAAAACTGTCGACAAGGACACGAATACGACGGTTCGAAAGAAAATTCTCAATCCATTTACAAAAAGGAATACCAAGACCAATAGCTCGGCATTTGTTCAAGAGAGCAGAATGCCATACTCGATCAAAGGCCTTTGAAATATCCAGAGCAACAACCTCAGATTCACTGGAACAATGAATACTGGTGTTGAGCTTTTTGCTGAAGTATGTGAAAAGATCACCTGTAGATCTTTGGCTTCTGAAGCCATATTGCCTGTCATGTAAAATACCTCTGCAGTCAAGGTATCTCATCAACCGTTTGTTAACAAGAATTTCTATAACTTTGGAAATGCCCGATATAATGGCTATTGGCCGGTAATTGGAGGGGTCGCTTTTGTCACCTTTTTTGAGATCGGAGAAACATGAGCAATTTTCCATTTACTGGGATATCGACCAGTCGAAAATGATAATGAAAAAAATAATTGCGCAGAGGTTTCGAAATGGGAAAGGCAATATGTTTAAGGACCATTGCAGGAATTCCATCAGGATCAGTGGACTTTCTAACATTCAGATTTTCAAGCACTTTCACTACAGTACGTGTTCTAAAGTACACCCTATGAAAAATTTTAACTCTAGTGGGATCAACAGAGGGTAATACTGGTGGAGTTTGTACTGTAGGAGGGAGCGCAGAATTTGTCGCAAAGGATTTTGCAAACAAATTGGCTTTAGCAACTGAATCTGATATGATAGAATTGTTTTTATCAATCAGCGGCGGAAAGGATGATTCGCAAAAGTTATTCTTTACACTTTTCGCAAAAGTCCAAAGAGAACGATTGCAGTGAGGTAGATTGATTATTTTGCATTTCAATCTTTGGTTATAAAGAAACTTTTGCTGATTGATAATTCTCTTGCAATTGTTCCTGACAACTTTATAGTTCGCAAATGAGGACTCAGACGCATTTTCTTTGTACATTTTGAAATGCTCTTCCTTGGATTGAATTGCTTCCCTGCAGATGTCATTAAAGCAGGATTTGGAATGGGTTTTTACTGATTTGTATGAGCTGGGAATAAAAAGTTTCATTCCTAACATAATTGTTTTACTAATGGCATCAGCAGTAAAGTCAACGTTCCTATGATGGAAACACATTGACCAATCGAAGCCTCCCAAAAAGCTATTCAGACCTACCCAGTCAGCCCGGTTGTAGTGCCAGACTAATCTTTTAGGAATAGAGCTTCGATTGGGCGATGAACCCATTGAAAAGCTGGATTTGACAAGGCAATGGTCGGAGCGGCCAATTGGGGAACTAACATAAATATTCTATTTTTCTGGGTTTGAAGTCAAGAACAAATCCAAAAAGTGTTCATTTTGTTCGTCTCGGTCTGGAATTCGAGTTGGGCTCTTTACAAGTTGAGAAAGTTGAAATAGGTTAGAAAATAGTTCAACCGGTTTGCCTTCCGGGCTATTGTGACTTGAGAAATGGAGCCAGTTTTTGTTGTGGACATTAAAATCACCTGCGACAGTTATATCACATTCGGGACTCTTTTCCAGAATTTTATTGATAGTGTCGGATAGTTCTTCAATGGACACAGCCACAGCTCACTGGCTTGGAAGGATCAGTATAAAAAACAGAAAAATATTGAGGCATTTTCTACATGGAGTTTGACCCAGAGATAATGAAAAATCGGGTTGGAGCTCTTAAGATCATGAAGGGTGTTGAAAGCAACATTAGATCGTATATATAAAGCGACTTCTCGATGAGGGATGAAAAGCGGAACAAGTTTATAGCCGTTGATATTATAATTAGTATCAGCACCTACAACTTGTGTCTCGCTTAGCGCAAGTATAGCTGGTCTTTCTGAGTTAAGATGGCCTTCAACTGATTGGAAATTACATGCTAAGCCTCTTATATAACTAAATTGTAATAGAAAATTGTTCTCCATTAACTACAACTTGCGAGCGGAATTGGAGGCAAATTTGAAAATATTTATATTAAAATTTCAGAAAACATGCATCACACATTAAACATACACAGTAATTAAAGTGAAAAAAAAAAGAGGAAAAATTAAGTTCAAGTAAACCATAATATAATTGTAGTAATAATAATAATAATAGTGCCAACACCAAAATGGTGGAGAACATTACAAACGAAAATCCAAGAACAACAGTTTTTAATACCTTATTGTACCCAGAGATTGTTTGCAAAATTCACCACTAAATTAGTGCGGACACGGACCTTTTGAAAACATTATGTTTCTTTATCCCACGTATACAGAAAGCATATACAAGAAATTATAAAAAAACGAAATAAAAGTTTAACAGCATTAATTAATTTAAATGAAATAGAAAATTGAAATGAATAAAAAAAAAATTAAAAAAGATTTAATATGCTATTAAAGTAAGGTATGGGATAGAAAAGGATGATTAGTTAGCGTGCATTGCTATATTCTAGTTTTGAAAATTACAAAATATAATGTAAACAAAAATCAAAATTTAAGCTTATTGTAAATTTATAAAGAATTAAATTAAAAAAAAAACTAAATTATTACTATTAAAAATAGTACAAAATTACTTAATTGTAAAAGAAAATTGTTTTTTGTTTTTTCAATAAATGTAAAATTATACAGAAAGAAAAAAATTAATAATTTAATATACAAACAAATAGTGATTTCATTTTTGTAATTATTTGTTTTTAAAAGAAAAAAAAACAAATCAAATTTAAATTATGTAAATTATTTGTTTAAAAAAAAAAAAAATTAAAGTGTAATTATAAGTTTGTTGTTGGTTGCTCGCATCGCATCCAATGTTGTCGGGGTAAGATATCCAGTTGCTGTTTATTTGCTGTTTATTTTAAATTTTTTTGGTGTTTTAGTTAATTTTTTCATTTAATTCAATTTAATAAAATTAGTTAAAGTTAAGAAAAACAAAAACACTGGTAACAATTTTTTTAAGCTTTTGTTGTTGTACACAGCAATATTAATATATTAAAGTTTATTATATAAAAAAAAATTTATGTTTCAACAGGTTTTTTTAAGTTTTTGTTATTGTACACAGCAATATTAATATATTAAAGTTTATATAAAAAAAAAATTTATGTTTCAACAGAACAATGTTTTATCAAATTAAATTTTAGTTATATTAAGTTCGCATAAAAAATTTAATTAGTTTTTCTTTATTTATTTCTTTGTTTAAGCACAAAATAAAAGACAAAAGCAAAAGTGCAAGAAATAAAACTAGTGTTTTATATATTAAAAAAAAATAAAATTATTATTTTATTTATTCTCTTAATTAGTTACAGTTTATTATTTTCTTACTGATTAATTCACAAAAAAATTCTAATGAGAAAATGTTGTTAGAGCGAGAAAGATAATAATTATTTTGTTAATAATTTATCGGTGAGAACCAAAATATATTAATCGCGATTTTCTTTGTCGGGAAATTTAAAAGAATGAGAAATTATTAAATAAAGAATTGACGAGAATCAAATTACAATATGAGAAAATTTGGTAGCGAATTTTCGCATTAATGAAAAATATTTTAATATTGGAGACTTTTACACCTTGATATATTGTGGGAACATAATCCCCCCAACGTTAGGCTGAACAATCTCCTGAATGTTCTGAGTTCAATTTTATCTTTTTTTGTTTTGGTTTTACAATACTTGGGTTTTACATAAATTAGAATAACATTCGTTAACCCTAGTATTATTAAAATTATTATTAAAAATATGATAATATAATACATTATTGAATGTTTATTGGTTTTAAGCTTTATTTTATTTATTTCTTTTATATTTTCAAGTTGCTTAATATGAATGTTTTCAATATTTGTTTTTATTGTAACATTTTTTTCAATTTCTAAATAGTTAGGCAAAATTATATGATTTTTTACAGATTTTTTTAAATTTGAAAATATGACATCATTAATTTTTATGGTACAATTATTAAATATTACAATAATATTTTTCTCTAACTTATAATCAACGTTATTACAATTATTTGATAAGTTATATTTTTATCATTTTTGACCAATAAAATTTCTACTAATTCATAGTTTTTATTTATTACTTTTTTACATTTATTATAATTTTCATTTAGTAAACTATTGGTACAATCTTCTAATTTTTTTAATAGTCTAATATTAATATCTTCATTATCAATAAATAGCTTATTTTTATATTTTAAAATATTAGTATTTTCTATATGAATTTCTTCAAAATTGTTATTTGGAACTGGAATTACTTTGTATTTTACGGCAAGATCTTTTGTAAAATTTGGAATTGATATTACAAAAATTAGTTTATTATTAAATTTTAGAAAAGAGAATTTTAAATTCTTGTATTTTAAAATATCTATATCATATTCGTCAATTTCTTCGTTTGTTAGTATAGAGTTACTCATAATATTATATTTTGCAAATGCGATGTTTTGTTGGATTTTGACTATTTCTGAATTTAGAAGATTAATGTTAGATAGGACAGAAAGGAAATGTATATTTTTAATACTTTTTCTTGTTATATCAGTTGTTTGATTTAATGCTTTTAAAGTAAGAACTCTATTTTCTGAAATATGTTGTTTTAATGTTTCGATATTGTTTTGAAAATTCGAGTTAATTTGAATTTGTTTGTTCGAATTTGCGATGAGTTGATGATTGTTTAAGTCTAAGCTTTTTAAATGCACTTCAATTTCAATTTTGTCATCGTTATCTACAAGTCCGAAAAGCCAGTTTTCAACTTTTCCACCTATGTTCAAAAGTCCTCGTATATGGCGGTGAGAAATTATAGTTTTAATTTTATATCTTGTTTGGGTCACTTGAGTTACAAGTTGATTTTTTAGTAGTTTATCTTCGTCTGATGAGAATACGATAGTTATTGTTTCGTTAATTTTATCTAGTGCTGTTTCTAGTTCGTAAGGGTCTATAATGTGTAAAATTTTTGAGAAATTTTGAATTAAAGGCATTTCATCTTGTTTTATAATTTGGAATCCACTTTGTCCTTCTAGTTTTGTTATTTTAATGTCTGCGTTAGTAAAATTAGTTGGTAGAGCAATTCGCAGCATTAGGCTTGTTAGTAATATTTTGAATAGAAGTGATTTTATTATTAATTTCGGTGTTTTTGTTATCTGAAAAATATTTAAAGCTTCTTTTAATCCGAGATGGATGAATATTTTTATTTCTTATATCTTTTAATTTATTATCAAGAAATTTTGGTTTAATTTTTATATATTTTTGTTTATGTTTATATAATGTATGTTTATATAATGTTTATGTAATGTATTTATGTTTATATTATAACGTACTGCTTCTGGGTTTTCTATAATCATTTCTGAGTCTCCCTGAGGTATAAAGGATTTCCTTTTTTCATTAATTTTTCCTATTGTTTTATTTTTTACATTCTCTAATCTTTCCTTGATAACTAATAAACTTGGAACTTTATTTCTTAGAAAATGTATTGGTCTTACTAATGTTACAGAGTGAATAGAGTTGTTATAGTTTTCAGCTGCAAATAAAACCTTTTCTAAAGGAGAAAGTTTAGATTTTTGAGCTTCTAGAATTCGTATATGCTCGTTCAGAGTCCCGTGAACTCTTTCAATGGGTGAATTACCCATGTGAGAACGAGGTGAAGTGAAGTGTACTTCAATATCTTCTTGTCTCAAACAATTTTCTGAAATGGGAAAGTGGTCGTCCAAATTTTCGACACCACTATGAATAGTTGCCATTTCGGAAATATTTTTTTCTACGATATTTATTTCGTGTTTTCGAGGTTTTATACGAGCGTACTTTTTCATTCGTTCTATAGTTTCAGGTTCATTCCAAACAGAGCTAATAGGACGAATTCGTCGTTTTTTAGGTCGTTTTATTGTTTATCTGTTTGTATTGTATTCAAAAGTGTTAATCTCAAATTTTTCTGCGTTTATACGACTTAAAAAGTCTGCAACCTTATTTTCCTTCCCTTTCACGTATTCGATATCGAAATCGTATTCATTAAGCTTTATTCTCCACCGTTGTAATTTTGCGTTAGGTTCTTTGAGAGAATTGAGCCAAACTAGTGGTCGATGATCAGTTTTAATTAAGAATTTTACACCATACAAGTAGGGTCTAAAGTATTTAGTTGCCCATATTATGGCCAATAGCTCCTTTTCTATAGTTGAATATTTTATTTCGTGTTCGTTTAGAGTTCTACTTGCGAAACATATTGGCATAGTTTGATGCGTCTGTAACGAGTGTGAATTTCTTTTTAAAGTCTGGGTAGCGTAGTATGGGAGGACTGGTGATCAGATCTTTTAGTTTTTTAAATGAATCTTTATAAGATATGTCTTTCAAATTGATTTTATTATTTTTCTTTAGACATTTTGTTAGTGGTTGCGCTACTTTGGCATAGTCCTTTATGAACTTACGATAGTAGCCTGTTATACCGAGGAAACTTTTAATTTGTTTGCATGTTTTGGGGAGTTATAAATTTTTAATGACTTAAATTTTTTTGTCGTTTGGTTTAATACCTTCTTGTGTTAAGATATGTCCTAAGTATTCCGTTGACTTTGCACAGAAGTTGCATTTGTCGATTTGAATTTTTAAGTTGTATTCCCTTAATTTTTTAAATATTTCTGTTATTGCTTCAACATGCTCTTGAAGAGATGTTGAGAATATCAGAATGTCGTCAAGATAGACGACGCAAATTTTATTTATTTGATCTCTCAGGACAAAGTTAATCATCCTTTGAAAAGTAGCCGGTGCATTTTTGAGTCCAAACGGCATTTGCTTGAATTCAAAATGACCCTGTGGTGTGGAAAACGCGGTCTTAGCCCTATCTTTTTCATCTACTAGGATTTGGTGAAAACCCCTAGCGAGATCTAGGGTTGAAAAATATTGAGCTCGTCCGAGTTTGTCGAGCAAAGATTCAATATTGGGAATAGGGAACTTGTCGTTTACGGTAATTTCGTTCAGTTTGCGGTAGTCTATTACTATCCGCCATTTTTGTTTCCCGGCATTGTCGATCTTTTTGGGGACAATCCATATAGGACTATTGTATGGACTACTAGAGGGTTTTATAATGTCTTGATTTAACATTTCTTCTATTTGTTTGGAAATCTATATGTTTTACTATATATTGGTTGGGAATTAGTTGTTATAATTTGGTGTTTTACACCGCTAACACAAGTTAAATTATCACCTTCTTTAAAAAAGAGGTCTTGATTTTTTTGTATAATTTTTCTTAGAAAATTTTGTTCTTTGTTTAGAAGATTGTTTTTTTTAATTTTTCAAATAACTCATGGTTATTTAGTTGTAACGACTCTAATTGGTTTGTGCTAGTAATGGGATAGGTGTAATTAAACTTTATAAGTTTGTTTTTGACCTCAATTCCACCATTGAGTAAATCAATTTTAGCACCTATTGGCAAAAGTAAATTTAGGCCTATAATTGCTTTAAATTTTTTATTTGAGAGTTGCGTTACTTTCCAAGACATAAAAGTGTTTTCATTGAATTCGGTTGGAGTTTTAGTAATAATTTCATTAAATATAATTTGGTTACCCGTAATTGTACAGAGTTCTATAGCGTTTTTTAATTTTTTAAATCTTTTCTGAGAAAAGATGTTTTCGTCTATCCATGTTTTGATGTTTTCGTCTATGCTCCAGTATCTATCAAACAATCTACCTTTTTCCCTTCTATGTCAAATGTGATTATGGGTAATCTATTATTCGAGGCGTTAAATGAAAATTTTCGACAGGTTCTGTCGTGTCCATTGGTTTTGTTTCTAAAACTATCTGAATTAGTATTTGTTCTATAATTACCACTATATCGAGTTTGATTAGGAAAATTTTGACGACTGTTATGAGGAACATTATGATTAAAATTTCGGTAATTAGTCTTACCGTAAGTTTGATTGGGGGTGTTAAATTTATTAATATTATTATTATTATACGAACGATTTTTATTTGAGTTCTTGTCATTATACGAAGCAATTCCAGTTTTAAAATTCATATTATTTATCCCCGTCTCGACGAGGGCTTGATAAGCTTCTTCGAGCTTTGTTATATTTTTAGTCCTTATAAACATAGCGTCTACCCGCTCTATTTTATATAAAAATGTTTCTAAAATAGAGTTTTCATTGTGGGGTTAAACTAGCTAGGTTTAGAAGGATTTAAAGAGTACTTAAGGTTTAACTTATCTAAGATTATATTTAATTTGTTATAAATTTGACTTACGTTTTTGTTGCTGGTCACTTGGTCTGCTTGTTCCTTTAGTTTTAAGTATGATTCCGTAACTCCGAAACTTTTAATTAGTTGTGCTTTAACTTGGTTCCATGATGGGTTCTGCAATCTCCTCATGGCAACGCCAGCTTCCCCTTGTATTTTTGCATAAAGTATTCTGCTAACATAGGCTTGACCAACTTCATTGTCAATTATTAAGGATATTAATGTCTCTACCTCGCTGATGAATGAGGATAGAGAGTACGAGTCGTTCCCCATAAATGGAGGAACAGAACGAGCTTCTTTAATGATATCGTTGAATTATAAAGCCATTTTTTTTTTTTTTTTACAACTTTTTTTTTTTATTTGTTTTTAATTATAAATTGTTAAAGTTTATATTATTTACTAATTAAGAGTTATTAAAGTCTCAACTTTAATAATTTTTATTTATTTATTTTTTTTTTATTATTTAGATACCGATAATACTTTTAAGAAAGTTCACTGTAGCTTTAGGATGTTTTTACTTGTTAACAAATTACACTTTTTGTTATTTAATATTACAGTGTTGGTATCCTACCGACTGCGCCAGAAATAAAACTAGTGTTTTATATATTAAAAAAAAATAAAATTATTATTTTATTTATTCTCTTAATTAGTTACAGTTTATTATTTTATTATAATTATTATTTTATTTATTATAACTTATAAACCTCAGTTTGTAAGTTTGATTTTATTATAATTATTATTTTATTTATTATAACTTATAAACCTCAGTTTGTAAGTTTGATTTTATTTGTTCTGTTATTAGGAAAAGACAATATTGAATTGTTACTACCAATAATTGGTCATTTTATATTATTAATTTGTTTGGTCAGCACAAACTATACTGTGGGAAACTTCTAATTAAAGAATTAATCATACTGATTAATTCACAAAAAAATTCTAATGAGAAAATTTATTGAACGCGATTTAATTTGTCGCGAAAAACTTATGATGGGAAATTTAAATTATAATAGTGACCATCATATAAATCATGTTGTTAGAGCGAGAAAGATAATAATTATTTTGTTAATAATTTATCGGTGAGAACCAAAATATATTAATCGCGATTTTCTTTGTCGGGAAATTTAAAAGAATGAGAAATTATTAAATAAAGAATTGACGAGATTTTCTCAAATTACAATATGAGAAAATTTGGTAGCGAATTTTCGCATTAATGAAAAATATTTTAATATTGGAGACTTTTACACCTTGATATATTGTGGGAACATAATCCCCCCAACGTTAGGCTGAACCATCTCCTGAATGTTCTGAAGTTCAATTTTATCTTTTTTTGTTTTGGTTTTACAATACTTGGGTTTTACATAAATTAGAATAACATTCGTTAACCCTAGTATTATTAAAATTATTATTAAAAATATGATAATATAATACATTATTGAATGTTTATTGGTTTTAAGCTTTATTTTATTTATTTCTTTTATATTTTCAAGTTGCTTAATATGAATGTTTTCAATATTTGTTTTTATTGTAACATTTTTTTCAATTTCTAAATAGTTAGGCAAAATTATATGATTTTTTACAGATTTTTTTAAATTTGAAAATATGACATCATTAATTTTTATGGTACAATTATTAAATATTACAATAATATTTTTCTCTAACTTATAATCAACGTTATTACAATTATTTGATAAGTTATATTTTTATCATTTTTGACCAATAAAATTTCTACTAATTCATAGTTTTTATTTATTACTTTTTTACATTTATTATAATTTTCATTTAGTAAACTATTGGTACAATCTTCTAATTTTTTTAATAGTCTAATATTAATATCTTCATTATCAATAAATAGCTTATTTTTATATTTTAAAATATTAGTATTTTCTATATGAATTTCTTCAAAATTGTTATTTGGAACTGGAATTACTTTGTATTTTACGGCAAGATCTTTTGTAAAATTTGGAATTGATATTACAAAAATTAGTTTATTATTAAATTTTAGAAAAGAGAATTTTAAATTCTTGTATTTTAAAATATCTATATCATATTCGTCAATTTCTTCGTTTGTTAGTATAGAGTTACTCATAATATTATATTTTGCAAATGCGATGTTTTGTTGGATTTTGACTATTTCTGAATTTAGAAGATTAATGTTAGATAGGACAGAAAGGAAATGTATATTTTTAATACTTTTTCTTGTTATATCAGTTGTTTGATTTAATGCTTTTAAAGTAAGAACTCTATTTTCTGAAATATGTTGTTTTAATGTTTCGATATTGTTTTGAAAATTCGAGTTAATTTGAATTTGTTTGTTCGAATTTGCGATGAGTTGATGATTGTTTAAGTCTAAGCTTTTTAAATGCACTTCAATTTCAATTTTGTCATCGTTATCTACAAGTCCGAAAAGCCAGTTTTCAACTTTTCCACCTATGTTCAAAAGTCCTCGTATATGGCGGTGAGAAATTATAGTTTTAATTTTATATCTTGTTTGGGTCACTTGAGTTACAAGTTGATTTTTTAGTAGTTTATCTTCGTCTGATGAGAATACGATAGTTATTGTTTCGTTAATTTTATCTAGTGCTGTTTCTAGTTCGTAAGGGTCTATAATGTGTAAAATTTTTGAGAAATTTTGAATTAAAGGCATTTCATCTTGTTTTATAATTTGGAATCCACTTTGTCCTTCTAGTTTTGTTATTTTAATGTCTGCGTTAGTAAAATTAGTTGGTAGAGCAATTCGCAGCATTAGGCTTGTTAGTAATATTTTGAATAGAAGTGATTTTATTATTAATTTCGGTGTTTTTGTTATCTGAAAAATATTTAAAGCTTCTTTTAATCCGAGATGGATGAATATTTTTATTTCTTATATCTTTTAATTTATTATCAAGAAATTTTGGTTTAATTTTTATATATTTTTGTTTATGTTTATAACGTACTGCTTCTGGGTTTTCTATAATCATTTCTGAGTCTCCCTGAGGTATAAAGGATTTCCTTTTTTCATTAATTTTTCCTATTGTTTTATTTTTTACATTCTCTAATCTTTCCTTGATAACTAATAAACTTGGAACTTTATTTCTTAGAAAATGTATTGGTCTTACTAATGTTACAGAGTGAATAGAGTTGTTATAGTTTTCAGCTGCAAATAAAACCTTTTCTAAAGGAGAAAGTTTAGATTTTTGAGCTTCTAGAATTCGTAGATGCTCGTTCAGAGTCCCGTGAACTCTTTCAATGGGTGAATTACCCGTGTGAGAACGAGGTGAAGTGAAGTGTACTTCAATATCTTCTTGTCTCAAACAATTTTCTGAAATGGGAAAGTGGTCGTCCAAATTTTCGACACCACTATGAATAGTTGCCATTTCGGAAATATTTTTTTCTACGATATTTATTTCGTGTTTTCGAGGTTTTATACAAGCGTACTTTTTCATTCGTTCTATAGTTTCAGGTTCATTCCAAACAGAGCTAATAGGACGAATTCGTCGTTTTTTAGGTCGTTTTATTGTTTATCTGTTTGTATTGTATTCAAAAGTGTTAATCTCAAATTTTTCTGCGTTTATACGACTTAAAAAGTCTGCAACCTTATTTTCCTTCCCTTTCACGTATTCGATATCGAAATCGTATTCATTAAGCTTTATTCTCCACCGTTGTAATTTTGCGTTAGGTTCTTTGAGAGAATTGAGCCAAACTAGTGGTCGATGATCAGTTTTAATTAAGAATTTTACACCATACAAGTAGGGTCTAAAGTATTTAGTTGCCCATATTATGGCCAATAGCTCCTTTTCTATAGTTGAATATTTTATTTCGTGTTCGTTTAGAGTTCTACTTGCGAAACATATTGGCATAGTTTGATGCGTCTGTAACGAGTGTGAATTTCTTTTTAAAGTCTGGGTAGCGTAGTATGGGAGGACTGGTGATCAGATCTTTTAGTTTTTTAAATGAATCTTTATAAGATATGTCTTTCAAATTGATTTTATTATTTTTCTTTAGACATTTTGTTAGTGGTTGCGCTACTTTGGCATAGTCCTTTATGAACTTACGATAGTAGCCTGTTATACCGAGGAAACTTTTAATTTGTTTGCATGTTTTGGGGAGTTCTAAATTTTTAATGACTTAAATTTTTTTGTCGTTTGGTTTAATACCTTCTTGTGTTAAGATATGTCCTAAGTATTCCGTTGACTTTGCACAGAAGTTGCATTTGTCGATTTGAATTTTTAAGTTGTATTCCCTTAATTTTTTAAATATTTCTGTTATTGCTTCAACATGCTCTTGAAGAGATGTTGAGAATATCAGAATGTCGTCAAGATAGACGACGCAAATTTGATTTATTTGATTTCTCAGGACAAAGTTAATCATCCTTTGAAAAGTAGCCGGTGCATTTTTGAGTCCAAACGGCATTTGCTTGAATTCAAAATGACCCTGTGGTGTGGAAAACGCGGTCTTAGCCCTATCTTTTTCATCTACTAGGATTTAGTGAAAACCCCTAGCGAGATCTAGGGTTGAAAAATATTGAGCTCGTCCGAGTTTGTCGAGCAAAGATTCAATATTGGGAATAGGGACTTGTCGTTTACGGTAATTTCGTTCAGTTTGCGGTAGTCTATTACTATCCGCCATTTTTGTTTCCCGGCATTGCCGATCTTTTTGGGGACAATCCATATAGGACTATTGTATGGACTACTAGAGGGTTTTATAATGTTTTGATTTAACATTTCTTCTATTTGTTTGGAAATCTATATGTTTTACTATATATTGGTTGGGAATTAGTTGTTATAATTTGGTGTTTTACACCGCTAACACAAGTTAAATTATCACCTTCTTTAAAAAAGAGGTCTTGATTTTTTTGTATAATTTTTCTTAGAAAACTTTGTTCTTTGTTTAGAAGATTGTTTTTTTTTAATTTTTCAAATAACTCATGGTTATTTAGTTGTAACGACTCTAATTGGTTTGTGCTAGTAATGGGATAGGTGTAATTAAACTTTATAAGTTTGTTTTTGACCTCAATTCCACCATTGAGTAAGTCAATTTTAGCACCTATTGGCAAAAGTAAATTTAGGCCCCCTATCACCCTTCAATAAATTTTACTTATTGTTTGACTAATTCCATAAATCATGAAGCAGCAGATTCTTATAGATTTAATTTCAATAAAACCAACTTTCCCGGACTAGTAAATTTCTTAAACACCTATGACTTCACGTCTATATTTAATAATATAGACCTTAATCAAATGACAATTAGGTTTTATGAAATAATGTTCGAAGGTTTTACACAATTTGTTCCTATTTCAAAAAACAGATGTTCTAACTCTGGCCCACCATGGTTCACAAAGGAGCTTAGATCTCTCAGAAATAAGAAAAACAAAGCCTGGCGTAAATATTTAAAAACAAAAGATATTAATGAATTTAATAATTTTGTCATATTGTTTGAGAATTTTAAAACTTCTTCTGAAATACTTTATAATAGTTACATTAACTTAATGGCAACTAAATTAAAGTCTGATCCGAAAAAATTTTGGAAATTCTTAAACTCTAAACGTAAATGTGATGATTACCCAACATTTATGAATTTCAATTCTCTTTCTAGTAATGATCCTTCAACTATTTCAAAATATTTTCGTGAGTTTTTTAGCACTTCATATAGTGAGTCTTCTTTTACGCCAAATGAAAATTATTTCTCCTATATGAATACATATCAAAAAACTTCTCTTACTGACATTAATATTAATGAACAAATAGTTTCCAGCTATCTAAATAAACTGGGTGATAATACTTTTCCTGGACCAGATGGTATACCAGAAATAATTTTGAGCAAGTGTTCTAACATTCTCACTACGCCTTTAACATTACTCTTTAAAAATTCATTAAATTCCGGATATTTTCCTCCTATTTGGAAAATTTCTTATATCAGGCCAATTCACAAAAAGAATGCTAAAAATGAAATCACTAACTATCGCCCAATAGCTAAATTATCTTCAATTCCTAAATTATTTGAATTAATTATAACGGATTCAATTTATAATCATTGTAGGAATCTTTTAATAGATAACCAACATGGCTTTGTAAAACAAAAATCTACGGTGACTAATCTAGTTGAAACCACATCTCTTCTTCTTAATAACATGGAAGAAGGATTTCAAACAGATGTTGTCTATACTGATTTTAGTAAAGCATTTGATCTATTGCCACATAATATTATTTTACTAAAACTTGAAAAATATGGTTTTCCACTATTTTTCCTTAAGTGGATACATTCTTATTTATGTGATCGCTCCTATAGTGTTATATTTAAAAATGTGATTTCAGAACCTTTCGTGGCAAATTCGGGAGTTCCACAAGGTAGTCACCTTGGCCCTCTACTTTTTATCTTATCTGTAAATGATGTTTCTTCTTTAATTTCTAATTGCGAGCTTCAAGTTTACGCTGATGATATGAAACTTTTTAAAAAGATTACATCTTATAATGACGCCATCCTTATGCAGAATGATCTTCAAAATTTTAACAATTGGTGCGTTAATAACTGTTTACTACTTAATGTAAATAAATGCGCACTGATATCTTATACACGCCGATCTAGTCCTATTTGTTTCAATTATAACTTAGATGGTATTAGTTTACCTAAAGTTTCCTCAATAAAGGACTTAGGGGTGTACTTCGATTCCCAACTTAGCTTTAAAATCCATTATAATAATATTATAAATAAAGCTAATTCACTATTGGGATTTGTTAAACGTTCTGCAAAGGAATTTTCAGATCCTTATGTACTTAAATCGTTGTACACTTGTCTTGTAAGACCAAACTTGGAATATGCTAGTCAAGTTTGGTCTCCGTTTTATATGGTACACATTGATAGGATTGAGGCAATACAAAAAAATTTTCTTAGATTTGCCTTACGCCATTTGCCATGGTCGAATCCCATTATTTTACCACCATATGAACAAAGGCTAAAATTAATTGATTTGTGTACTTTAAATTTTCGACGTGAAGTTTCTGATGTAATTTTTATTACAGAAATTGTCAAGGGTAACGTTAAATCTAATTTAATTTCTAGTAAAATTATTATTAGAAATCTTCAACGCCTTCGCTCTTGCAATTTATTTAAAACTAATAATCATAGGACTAACTATGGGAAATTCGAACCTATTAATAGAATGCTTATTATAGGTAATAAACATAAACATTATATTGACTTTACACTTTCAAAACACTCTCAAAAACAAAAATTATACAATCGCTATTATTAGGATTATTTTTGTTATGTTTTTCTTGTAGTAATGTAAAGATTATAATTTTTAACTTTTAATTTTAATTTTAGTTTGAACATATTTATAATTAGTCAAATATGTAATTTTTTATATTGATTTTAATTGTATAATTTTAATTGTTATTTGTATGATTTTTTGTAAACTGTTTGTGTTAAGCAGTATAATAAATAAATAAATAAATTGTACAGAGTTCTATAGCGTTTTTTAATTTTTTAAATCTTTTCTGAGAAAAGATGTTTTCGTCTACAAGTGAGGTAGCTGCTCCAGTATCTATCAAACAATCTAACTTTTTCCCTTCTATGTCAAATGTGATTATGGGTAATCTATTATTCGAGGCGTTAAATGAAAATTTTCGACAGGTTCTGTCGTGTCCATTGGTTTTGTTTCTAAAACTATCTGAATTAGTATTTGTTCCATAATTACCACTATAACGAGTTTGATTAGGAAAATTTTGACGACTGTTATGAGGAACATTATGATTAAAATTTCGGTAATTAGTCTTACCGTAAGTTTGATTGGGGGTGTTAAATTTATTAATATTATTATTATTATACGAACGATTTTTATTTGAGTTCTTGTCATTATACGAAGCAATTCCAGTTTTAAAATTCATATTATTTATCCCCGTCTCGACGAGGGCTTGATAAGCTTCTTCGAGCTTTGTTATATTTTTAGTCCTTATAAACATAGCGTCTACCCGCTCTATTTTATTTAAAAATGTTTCTAAAATAGAGTTTTCGTTGTTTGTGGGGTTAAACTAGCTAGGTTTAGAAGGATCTAAAGAGTACTTAAGGTTTAACTTATCTAAGATTATATTTAATTTGTTATAAATTTGACTTACGTTTTTGTTGCTGGTCACTTGGTCTGCTTGTTCCTTTAGTTTTAAGTGTGATTCCGTAACTCCGAAACTTTTAATTAGTTGTGCTTTAACTTGGTTCCATGATGGGTTCTGCAATCTCCTCATGGCAACGCCAGCTTCCCCTTGTATTTTTGCATAAAGTATTCTGCTAACATAGGCTTGACCAACTTCATTGTCAATTATTAAGGATATTAATGTCTCTACCTCGCTGATGAATGAGGATAGAGAGAACGCGTCGTTCCCCGTAAATGGAGGAACAGAACGAGCTTCTTTAATGATATCGTTGAATTATAAAGCCATTTTTTTTTTTTTTTACAACTTTTTTTTTTTATTTGTTTTTAATTATAAATTGTTAAAGTTTATATTATTTACTAATTAAGAGTTATAAAAGTCTCAACTTTAATAATTTTTATTTTTTTTTTTTTTTTTTATTATTTAGATACCGATAATACTTTTAAGAAAGTTCACTGTAGCTTTAGGATGTTTTTACTTGTTAACAAATTACACTTTTTGTTATTTAATATTACAGTGTCGGTATCCTACCGACTGCGCCAGAAATAAAACTAGTGTTTTATATATTAAAAAAAAATAAAATTATTATTTTATTTATTCTCTTAATTAGTTACAGTTTATTATTTTATTATAATTATTATTTTATTTATTATAACTTATAAACCTCAGTTTGTAAGTTTGATTTTATTATAATTATTATTTTATTTATTATAACTTATAAACCTCAGTTTGTAAGTTTGATTTTATTTGTTCCGTTATTAGGAAAAGACAAGACTGAACTGTTACTACCAATAATTGGTCATTTTATATTATTAATTTGTTTGGTCGGCACAAACTATACTGTGGGAAACTTCTAATTAAAGAATTAATCATACTGATTAATTCACAAAAAAATTCTAATGAGAAAATTTATTGAACGCGATTTAATTTGTCGCGAAAAACTTATGATGGGAAATTTAAATTATAATAGTGACCATCATATAAATCATGTTGTTAGAGCGAGAAAGATAATAATTATTTTGTTAATAAGTTATCGGTGAGAACCAAAATATATTAATCGCGGTTTTCTTTGTCGGGAAATTTAAAAGAATGAGAAATTATTAAATAAAGAATTGACGAGAATCAAATTACAATGTGAGAAAATTTGGTAGCAAATTTTCTCATTAATGAAAAATATTTTAATATTGGAGACTTTTACAACTTGATATATTGTGGGAACATAATCTGCACGTGAATTCTTAAATCACCTGTATACTCGATGCGTGATATATGTATACTTGAAGTAATGACGTCAAGAATTCATAAAGTAATAACGTTATAATATATTTTATGCTTTTGTTTTAATTTTGATTACTAGGAGTATATACATACATATTTAATTTCAGTATGCACTAAGAAAGCTTTCTAACTTTATATTTTCTTGTTTTTATACCCTACACCTATAGAATAGGTAAAGGGGTATATTAACTTTGGTATGCTGTTTGTAACCACCTAAACGGAGCGAGCTAGATATGGAAAAGTATATATATTTGTGATCAGCGTGACCGCCTTAGTCGATATAGCCATGTCCGTCCGTCCGTCCGTCCGTCCGTAGGCACGATAACTCAAAAAATAATGGAGCTATCTTGATGAAATTTTAACTGTAGGTTACTAGGACTGAAAGTACGGCGGGGATTGCATATGGGCGAAATCGGCCCATGGGTTCGGATTCTGTACCTTTTAATCGATCGATGGGCTAACGAACATATATAAAAAATCACAATAACTCAACAACTAATGACGCTACCTTTATCAAATTTGTGCCGTAGGTTACTAGTAATGAAACTTCTTCGAGGACTGCGTAAGTTCGGGATTGGACCATGGGTGCGGAACCTAGAGCTTTTTGATCGAATTTAGGCCAAACGAGCATAATTCTGAAACCAATGAAGATAGAACCTCCAAATTTGGTACCAGGGTGTCCCTTCCTATTTCCTTAGTGTCCTTGAAATTTGGGCCCCATTAGAGTAGTGGGTCGGGGACCAGCCACACATTTCCGAAGACCTTAAATCATATCTTTAAAATTAATAAAGATAGTAATTTGAAAAAATTTACAAGCTTCAAATTTGGTGGTCTTCACTATCTCTTGCGTGCCCCCCTAATTTGCGATCAATTGGAGTGGTGGTTCAGTACCCCTTTTAGACTTCCAAAAGTTAAAAAGCTTATAATCGAAATTACTAAAAATAGTAACTTAAAATTAAGATAGAACGTTCAAATTTTGTACAAGGGTTAACTAGTACTTAAAGTACAGCGCGGACTGTATAAAACCGAAATCAGCCCAAGGGTTCGGATTCTGGACCTTTTAATCCGTGTCAGGGCTAACGAATATATGTAAAAAATCACGATAACTCAACAACTAATGACGCTATCTTCATGAAATTTTTGCTGTAGGTTATTGGTAATGAAACTACGGCGGCAATTGCGCACGGTAAGTTTTGTACAATGGGTTCGGAACTTAAAACTTTTTGATCGAATTTAGGCCAAACTAGCATAATTCCGTAACCAATGAAGATAGAACCTCCAAATTTGGTATCAGAGTGTCGCTTTCGATTAACTAAGTCTCCTTGAAGTTTGAGCCCAATTGGAGTAGTGGGTGGGGACCAGGCACTCAGTTCCGAGGACCTTAAAGCATATTTTCGAAATTAATAAAGATAATAACTTGAAACAAAAGTAGAAGCTTCAAATTTGGCACATGGGTGTTCTTTACTATTTCCTGCGTGTCCCTCTAATTTTGGATCAATTGGAGTGGTGGTTCAGTACCTCTCTTAGACCCACCAATGTGTAAAAGCTTATCATCGAAATTAATAAAACTAGTAACTTAAAATTAAGATAACACGTTCCAATTGTGTACAAGAGTTAACTAGTATTGAAAGTATGACGGGGACTGCATATGGGCGAAATCGTACCATGGTTTCGAGTTCTGAAACCCTTGAAAAGATCAAGGGCTAACAAACATATATATTATGAATATATTTCCTATTTCCTATGTGTCCCCGAAATTTTGACTTAATTGTAGTGGTTCAGCTATGTTCAAAGGTACTTGCTGCATTTATGTAAAATTTATTTTTATATTTAAATGAATTATATGAAAAGGTCTAAATTTGTATATGTATTTTAGAAATACATTTATTGCATATTTTGCGTTAATAAGCTTTTCTAATAGGTACATAAACAAGCCATTTAAAATAATTGCAATTTTGAAAAATTTTAATTATTAAATATATTAGCTTTTTATCACAAAATTTAATAATTGAAATTTTTTCATTTAGTAATTGAATTGGAATAAATATATTTTCATTTGTTTCAAGTTTTTTTGTTTTAATATTTTTAAATAGATAAATTAGTAAGAATTTGTATAAAATTTTATTTTAATTAGAAAATGTTTTAGTATTGTAAAGTTAATTTGATTAGCTATGTCTTACGATCAAATTACTAACAGCTCTTATGGTGTTAAAACGACTTATGGATATGTCCTTAAATTTGAACCAAACAGGTGTAGGGTATTTCTAAGTCGGTTGCACCGACTGACTGTTTCTTTACTTGTTTTTTCATTATTTTGTTATTATTAAAGCTTTTTGTCAGTCAGAGAGATGTCGGCTAGAGAAAAAAATGGTATCGCTTTTTTATATGGACATGAGACATCTGTATAATAATTTATCTGTGCTATTAGTATTGAAAAATTTAAACTTTCCTGTTTTTATAAATTAGTAACTTATTCACAATTGTACTTTTCCAAATTGAAGCTCCATTAACATTATATTTCGCACTTATTAACGGGTGTTTTCTTGAGTACATCGGGATTCTGTTCTAAGTATTGATTTCACTATTATTCATAATTAATAATGAATTGATGAAATAACTAAATTATAATATTATCATTTATTTATATTTTATCATTTATTTACAAAAATACAACAATAATTTTAGAAACAATTTTAGAAGTAATTCAATAAATAAAATTATAAATAAAAAATGATTTACAATTTTTTTTAATATACATATGAATTAAAACATTTGATTTATATTAATGTTAAATGTTTAACTTTATTTTATCAATTTAATTTATTTACAATTTTTTAGTTTACAATTTAAATTATTTAGTTTTAATTTAATTATCTAATATTATTTTTTTCAGTTTAATTTATTTACAATTTAAATTATTTAGTTTTCAATTTAATTGTTTAATTTTACTTTTCAATTAAATTTATTTTTTTTCCTCTATGAGGAATTTTTACTGTCTGACCTGAACTGATTTTAAAAGAAAAATCAACTGATATTTTTCCATCAAAAAATTTTTAAATAAAAATGAATTATTAAAATTAACTGAATGCGCTGCATCCTACACGCGGCATTTTTACTTCCTCAATTGTTTTCTGTTTTTTGTTTTTTTTATTGATTTTGAAATGGAAAGAAAGGAAGGTCTTAAAAAAAATTATAAATGACTAGTTAAAAAATTTGTTACTTAAATATTAAGTATTGTTAACTACACCCCGCGTTAAGTTTTGAACGTCCTCGTTCGAATTTTATTTTGTCAGTAGGTGTTGAATTACATTTAAAATTGAATCATAATTAAATGCTATGAAAGGTAAACAATCTGATAAACTCGTTAAATTCAGTTAAACATAAAATTTAAAACTTTTTCATTATATTAATACAAAAGTGCTTCGCTCGCACAATTTTACTTTCATAATTGTGTACTTCGAAAAGAAATAATTAAAAAAACGAGGAAGATTATAGTTGCCCTTGTCAACTTTTAGATACCCGTGCATACCCAGTAACCGTTTTTTATTTCCCCTATGCTATTATAAATATTACAAAAAAAATAAAAAAAAGTAAAATAGTTTAAAAAAAATGTAACCTATTATCCCATAATTTTTGCTTAAAAAACAAAAAGTAACAAAAAAAAAATTAAATTTTTAAATTAAAATTTTTTAAATTTAAATTAAAATTTGAATTAAAACATTCAACGCGATTGGACGTGTTTTTAATCGCGGAAGAATTAAAAAAAAAAAAAAATCATCATATTGTGTATTATTTTATTCAGTTGTTCCTATAACGTATAGGCATGGCTGAATGTCGGAAATGTCGCTCAAAAATTAGAGGAAAAACGGGTATTCGATGTGACGGCGTGTGCGGGAAAATATTTCACAGTGCGTCAAAATGCTCGAGCTCGATCAGGCGGCAAATAATTTATTAGACTCAAATAAGAACATTAAATTTATTTGTGATGACTGCATTTTATATATACATAATGTAGACATGGTTATTCAAAATATTGAATGTGAAGTGAAAAAAAGTAACGACTATTTGAATGAATATAAACAAGAATTTGCAAAGGCACTAAAAAAAAATGAATTAGAAACAATGCAATTACTAAAAGCTATTGAAGATAGATATATTGAGCGTTTAGAAAATATAAAAAGTGTGCAACAAAAAGAATTCGAAAAATTTTCTAAAACTAGTGAATTATTCAAAACGGAAAGTGAAAAACTGAATGTCGCTATGAATAATACATTAGTAAAAAGCAATGAACTAAGTGATCAAATTACAAACTTAAGTGAAAAAGAAATTAAACAAAATATAGGTCAAAATTCATTGTTCTCTGATATTGTGAAACAAAATGCATGTGTAAGCAAGAATATTGTACGTGAAAAGAAAGAAAAAATACCTTTAGTCATTAAACCCAAAAGTAAGCAAAAATGCAATATAACTAGAATGGAATTAAATAAGAAGGTAGATCCAAAAAATTTTAAAATTAAAAATATTGAAAATCGTAAAAATGGAGTTATTATTGTGGAAGCTGACAATAACCAGGAAAGAGAAAAAATAAAGTCTGCTATTGAAGATAATTTAGAAGAGAATTATGAAGTTATAATTCCCTCGGAACTTAAACCAAGAATAGAAATAGTGCATATGACATCTAATTATTCAGAGGATGAACTGTTAAGCAAACTTAAGTGCCAAAATCAAAACTTAGAAGAGAGTGAGATGAAATTAATAAAAACGTATGAGATAAATAAATATAAGGAACAAAAATATTTCAATGTAATTATTGAAATTGATAAGGAGTCTTTTGCGAGAGTTATAAAAAATGAAAAAGTTTCAATTGGTTGGGAACGGTGTAAAGTATTTGATGCCTTGAGAGTGCTTCGATGCTTTAAATGCAAAGGGTTCAATCGTAAAGCTGCTGACTGCAAAAATGAGGAAACATGCTCTAATTGCCTCCAAAAACATAAAAATAGTGAGTGTAAGAAGGAGAAAGTAGTAAAATGTATTAACTGCATCGTAGCAAACGAAAAGCTTAAACTTAACCTTGACGAGTGCCATGATACATTAAGCAAACTTTGTCCGGTTTATCTAAGAAAACTGGACGTGCTTAAGAACAAAATCGGTTATTAGCAATTACAGCTACATATTAACGAAATAAACAAAAAAGCTATGTCTAACTTGAATGAAATTGCAGAAGATCAGTTGGGAATTACCGAAACAAAAAATCATCGAATTCAGGAAATGAAGTTTCAACATCGACAAATTCAAAAAATGGAACATCACCATCAAATTTTAGTAATAAAAAAGTAGTAAAATGTCCCTTCAACAAATCCAATAATTAAAACCAACAGTATATTAAATAAATATCTATCAAAAATATGGAGTAAAAAGCAAAAATTGGTAAATAAAAATAACAATCATAATAGTGACAATATTAATAATAGTGATAATAATAATAATAATAATAATAATAATATTAATAATAATAATAATAATACGAATAAAATTAACAAAACCAATATTGTTAAAGATTCTCCAAGTTGCAATTATACAAATTGGGTTAAAGGTGAAACACTGAAACCTCAAATCAAAGAATCTGCAAACAAAATTGTTACATTTGATCCACCGATTGTAAGACTAACTCGGAAAGCAGTATTAGAAGGTGACAGTATTTATGTGCTCTCACGACTAAGAGACCACAGAATTTACAATAATGTTAGACTTTTCTTATCATATTTTTACGACCAAAGTGATATATGTTATGATGGCATAACACAAACGAACCTTAAAGTCTTAATAAATCAAGATGGCTTACCAACAAATTATAAAGAACTTTGTAAAATATATTATGAATACCATGATAGAGTAGGAATTTTCAAAGAAGATGTAAACAAAGATTTAAATTCATACAGAATACATATTGATAATAAATATAGAGATTACCTTCAAAAAGTTAGAGAAAATTGGAATAATTATATGAACCCTATTTCTAAATGATGGAGACCTACAATAATTTTTGTGACCTGAATTTTCAGCCATTCATTCATGTAGAGATAATAATCGGGAAGGTGGTACCGCAATTTATATAAAAAACGGAATTTCTTTTACAACTCTTTCTCTACCTAATTCAATTAATGATAAAATAAATACAATCGGAATACAAATACTCAATTGTCAACCCAACATGAAGATCTTCACAATGTATAATGCTCCGGACAATGACAAAAATGATTATATAAACGCACTGGGTATTCTTCTTAAAACATTTAATAAGAACTGCATCATAGTAGGTGACACAAACATTGATTTACTCCAAAGTAATGAAATCACGAGTACTTATGCTAACATAATTGATTCATACAACTTCAATATTCTCAATGATACGACTACTTGCGGAATCACTCGTCAAGCCGTCAATTGCAGCTGCCAAATCGATTGTAATCATGGAAGTATTCTGGATCATGTTATTGCAAACTTTAAAACCTTTAAAGCATTGATCAAATCATATGATAATCCCATAAGTGACCACAAAGTTTTGGATATTAATATTGAAAAATGCGACATTATACTTGAACCAATGACACGAGTCACTATAGAAAAAACGAACTGGAATGTATTTCAGAATCTAGTTGCGCAAAAAGTTGAAACGTGTAACTCATACGACAAGCTCACGGAGTGTTTAAAAGAAAGTAAAGCTCTGGCATCATCATTAAGAATAGTTAGAAGAAGAAATCAAAACCACTGGGTTACATCATTTATACTTAGCGTAATCAAAAAGAGAAATAAACTATACTCTAAACTTCGCAAAAACAAAGGCAACTCTGAACTACAAGATAGGTACAGAAGAATCAAAAATTATGTTAAAAAATTAATAAAAAAAGCAAAAGAAGATTACTTTAACAACCAAATGAGTGAAAGTACCAACCCTCAACAGATGTGGAAAGTCATCAATAAGCATTTAAATCAAAATAGCTCAAAAGAAAATTCAACAATTCGCTTAAATAAGAATAAAGGTGAAATCTCTACATCTGAGCTAGAGGCAGCAAACATTCTCAACAATCATTTTGCTACCATTGGAAGCACATTAGATAAAAACTTCACCAACCAAACAGTTAATGAAATAAGTACACAGCATTGCATAAATCACAACTCAATATATTTGATTCCAACAGACAATAATGAATTAAAACATATCATAAACTCTTTTAAAACTAATTCATCTCCTGGGCCTGATGGTATTTCAATAAAACACATTAAATCAGTCGAGCAAATAATATCAAACAAACTAGTTAATATAATAAATGAAGTTTTATCTACTGGTGTTTTTCCTGATATGGCTAAAGAATGTACTATCACTCCAATTTTTAAATCAGGGATGGACTGTAATAATTATAGACCGATAACCTTAACAAACTGTCTTGCAAAAATTATTGAAAAAGTTATTAAACGTCGCTTAATTACGTTTTTTACTCATTCAAAACTAATTGATGACCACCAATTTGGTTTTTTAAATAGAAGCAGTACTGAATCAGCAGCACTCGAAGTTGTGAACTTCATTAATACAGCATTGGACAAATATAATTATGCAGTAGCTATTCTATTAGACTTAAAAAAAGCTTTCGATACGGTAAATCATGATATACTTCTAAATAGTCTTGATAAAATGGGTATTCGAGGAGTTGCAGCCAATCTATTCCATTCCTACTTAAAACTTCGTAAAATCAAAACTAAAATAAACGAATTTATTAGTGAAGAAGCAAATCTTGAAGTTGGAGTTCCTCAAGGCACAGTTCTTGGTCCTATTCTTTATTTAGCTTATGTGAATAGTTTTAACAAAATTGGGCTAAGTGGACATTATTCAATGTTTGCGGATGATACCATAATTTTATATAAAGGCAAAAGCAGTAATCTACTAGAAGAATATATTAATTTGGATTTAAATAAAGTTAGTGAGTGGCTAGATCAAAAGAGACTAACGGTTAACGTAACTAAAATTGATCTCATCATTTTTAAGCAAAAAAATAAAGAAAACATTAACCTATCAATTTCTATTAATCAACAACAAATAAAAAGAGTTAAATCATCTAAATATTTAGGATTAGTTATTGATGAAGACCTATCTTGGAAAATACACATTGAAAAATTAAAAAAAACAATAATGTCAATAGTAGGTGCCATTGGAAGATGTCCTAAATTAAGCGAACAAGTTGCAAAATTAGTCTTTTACTCTCACATTCAGTCTAAAATACGGTACTTAATTCCAGTTTGGAGTCAGGGTTGCAAATACATTACCAATTCAATAAGCATCCTTATCAACAGAGCTATAAAAATTTTATACAGATTACCATATGATTATCCGACTACTCAGTTGTATTATACTTGTAACTTGCCTTCTGTTGAACAAACAATATTTTTAGAAAACTAAATTATTTACAAATTATCAAATAACCTAATGAAAAGCAACCTAAAACTACAAACAAATGCTTCAATTCATAATTACAACACAAGAAATGCAGAACATTACCGACTAGCAGCACCCAGAACCGAAAGAGGTAAAAGAGACGTTATGTTTAATGGTATAAAAATTTTCAATAGCCTTCCTAACAATATAAAATATGCTCCTAATTTAAGATTATTCAATAAAAGATTGAAAGCTGTATTGCCAAAAAATAATAACTAAAAAAAAAAAAAAAAAAATAATAATATTAAATTAAAAATTTTCACTGTTTAGGTCAAATGGTAAAAAATTATATTTTATTTTTAAGTTTTTTTATCATTAATTTATTTTATATTTAAACTTACATCAACAATTCGTAAAAACATTTAAACAAAATTAAAGAAAAACAAAAAATACGTTGATATATAAAAATATTGAGTTCAAAACTAAAGCACCCCCCTGTAAAAATATTATAAAAATATTAAAAATACCGCCGTTTTTATAGATTTTAGCAAATTTAAATTAAAAAATAAAGTTAATATTTTGTCCAACATCCATTGTTTTGGATTACGGCAGCCAGTCTTTTGGAAATTGAAGAAATAAAATTATTAATCATAATTGACGATACGTTGTGCCATTTCTTTTTTATTACGTTAAATAACCTACTTTTATTGATACAGTCTCTTAGATTTAGGCACTGATCTACTATTTCCCATAAGTTTTCTATGGGATTAAAATCCGGAGATTGTGGAGGCCACTCGAAAACCTCAATTTTATTTTCTTGAAACCAGTTTTTCACCCCATAACTTGTATATTTTGGGTCATTATCTTGCTGATATCGCCATTTCAATGGCATTTCTTCTTCAGCATGTGGAAACATTACGTATATAAAATATCGACTTACACAAAACGATCCATTATTTGTTCTACGTGATGAATTGGTCCAATACCGAACCCAGAAAAACAACCCCAGACCATAATATTTCCACCACCGAATTTTACTGTAGGCACGCAATATTTAGGGTGTAAGCGCATGTCTTATACCATTTGATTTCATTTCAAATTTCGATTCATCTGAAAAGAGAACAGTGTTCCATTTTGAAATATTCCAATTCAGATGTTCTTTAGCTAATTTTAATCTAGTTCTTCGAGTTTTTCTAAAATATGAGATTTTCTCGCTAAACGATAACTCCGCAAATTAAGTTCTAAAGCACTTCTTTTAATCGAGCTGTCACTAATGCGAAATTCAAATGTTTTCGGATATCACGCGAACATATTGAAGGATCTTTTTGATCATTTTATGGTTTTTTAATGATTTTGTCGTCACTAATAGTTTTTTTTCTATTTCTGCCGCCAGAGTGCTTAAAATCGACATTTTTGGTTTCTTTATATTTTTTAATTAATATTTATATCACAGGGCCATTTATAAAATATTTCTCACTTAATATATGGCGAGATAATCCTGTTTGAAAATCAAACAATTATTCTCGATTTCAATTCATCACTGTATTTATTTTGAGACATATTATGAGATCTAGTTATTTTTTAAATTTATACTCTGCTACTATTTAATAAGGTCTACATTAACACTAAATTGTAGATATTAATTTCAATTATTATACTATTGTTCTAAGAAATAAATTCATTACTAAAAGTCTTATCAGTTAACTTAATCTATGGAAATAGCGGTATTTTTAATATTTTAAATAGGAGGTGCTTTAGTTTTGAACTCAATATTTTTATATATGAACGAACGTTTTGTTTTTCTTTTATTTTGTTTAATTGTTTTTACGAATTGTTGATTTAAATTTTAATATAAAATAAATTAGTGATAAAAAAACTTAAAAATAAAATATATTTTTTTACCATTTGACCAATATAACAGTGAAAATTTTTAATTTATTATTATTATTTGTTTTTTTTATATAGGGGGTGCTATAGTTATGAGCGATACTGTATGTATGCACGGGTATAAAAAACGTATATAGTTTGTTGTCAAACTTGCGGCCTTGATCTGAATTCAAAATTAATTTAACTGACCTGTATTAAATCAGGGCTTTTTAGTTTTCGATTGAATGCGATTCCATTCTGCTAGATTTTCTGCTGAAATTTGCATTTAGCGGTGTTGTTTTTTATTAAACTTAGATGCACGGTGCATCAGTTAATTTTTTACAATTGAAAGTTTTAATAGTTTGATTACAGTTATTTAAAGCGATACAATTATTTTTTATTATGTGCAATTTTATTAGTTTCAAAGTTTACAAAAGAATTTTTGTGAATAAAAGGCAAAATTTTAATTACTTAGATTTCTATTTATTTAGATTGGTTTTTTGGAATTTTAATTAAATATTTTACAACGAAATCATTCAATTAAAATTTTACCTTTGCCTCTACAGGATCGGGTACTTTATATTCCAAAACAACACAACGGGCTATTAAAGGTGGAGTGAAATCATTCCACCTGGCCGTTACTATTGCTATGGAATGGAGGAATCCTCTTATGTAGTATATTGAAATGCGTTTCCAGCATAGATTTTATTGACATAGAACATAAAACCTTTTCGTTGTCCTTCACTATCAGTCAGGTGTTTTTGAATAAACTCAAAATTTTTATTAAAGCCGGTTTAATATCTACTACCGAGTGTGACAAATTTGGTTGCAGGATAGTAAGTTTATCGATACATGTCAGGAATAACTTGCTCGATGTCTAGAAAATATCGATATGTAATATTTCCCCAATGTTTTTTGAAATGGTAATTTCACCTATGGCCTCTTCTATAGGATGTCTTTTGTATTCAGCTTGATGACAAATTTCGCAATTCGCTATAAAAATATTGCGAGTTAAGTTTGTTTCTGCAAAGAGGGGAAGTAATATGATTCTAATATTTGCTTCACGATTGCAGTTTCTTTTTGTCTTGTCCGTAATATCGATGACAAGATCCTTTGAGTGAGCAAATTTAGTACCTGCAAACTGAATTTTCAGGCAATTTTGAATTGTTGTTAGGTAGTTAAATTGCAAGTGATACCGTTTGTGACAGACGGGTTGACAGATACTGTAAATTTTGTCATTCGGACACTGCAATCGCGAAAACCAATTGTATGTCTTGTAAAAGTTTGAAAAAAAAAATTTCAAATTTAAAAAATCCTTTTAAAATTAAAACTATAAATGGCGAAACTAAACTATTTTCTTTTTATAATAATTCGATTCGGGTCGAGTCTTACGTATTCAAAACATAGGCTTGATTTAGGAGCGCCTGCACCAAGAATTGGCGGCTCCAAGCGGGTGTCTGTCTTGAAACAAGCGGCTCGCAATATAAACGTATGTGAGATGTGTCTGTTCATACAAAAGGCAAGTGTGTCTACAGACATGAGCTTATGGGGTTATCAACTATATCTCATAAAACACTAACTGTATAAAATATGCAAACATGAACAAAAATGCGAATGGATATATTTCCCCAAGGGGTAATCATAGTAATATGGTGAATCCTCCTTTGACTGCACATCGGATTTGGCGGTGCAGATAAATTCATGTTTACATACAAACACGATAAGAGAATCGAACACAAGTTCAATAAACCGGTCACGTGGAATAGTAAAAACTTTTGGCTACAAGAAGCGGACGCAAATCGGAACATGGAACGTGAGAACATTATATGGTGTGGGGCGATACGAGCAAGTCGATAATATAATGTTCAATATTAACATAATTGGCGTCAGTGAAACTAAATGGAGAGGTTGTGGTGAAATTATTTCAGACAGTAATTTAACCCACATGCTGTACTCAGGAGATGATGAAGCGGAAGAGGAATAAGGCGTGGTGGAGTTGGAATTATGCTAAATGCTGAAGCAAGACGCAGTCTTATCTCTTGGAAACCAATATCGCGCAAATTGATGACTGCCAGATTCAAATCCAGGGTCCGAAATATAACCATAATACAATGTTACGCTCCTACCAAAGAAGCAGAAGATGAAGAAAAGCCGAATTTTTACACTCTACTTGGGACAACATATGATAACGCATCCCACATAAAGATTATATTGGGTGATCTAAACGCGAAAGTCGGAACGGAAAACTCTGGTTTAGAACGAGTCATGGGACGGCATGGCATTGGGGTAAGAAACGACAATGGCGAAAGGCTCGTGGATTTTTGCAATTCCCGCCAGCTAGTCATTGGAAGTACGTTGTTTCCACATAAGTCATGTCATAAGGTAATGGTCAAACTAAAAACCAAATAGACCATTTCATTGTCCTGCAGAAGTGGAGGAAATCTCTTTGCGACGTTCGAAATAAGAGGAGCGGTGACGTTGGAAGCGATCACCATTTAGTTTTTGCGCTAATGCAGTTAAGAACAGCAGCTTTCCAAAGACGAAATCAAATGTCTGTCAGAAGAGCACTCTTCGATGTTGAAGCGTTAAAAAATCCCGCAACACGTGGAAATTTTGTACAAAAATTCCGGGAAAGGGCATCAATATTGAATGAAGCAAATGAACGAAAGGACGGAGCAGTTTCTATAGATGAAAAGTGGGATAAAGTAAAACAATCATTTATAGAAACTGGAAGAGAAACAATACCTCGATTATCGCAGCAAAAAGCCCCATGGATCTCACGAATTTCGTGGGACAACATAGCCAGACGTGAAAGAGCTGAAAAACAAAATAAACTCTGAACAGGATCCGCAGTTCACCCAATAGCCAACTTCGCAGCGAGTATAACAGAGCACATAAAATCGCGCAGAGAAGTGTAAGACGAGACAGAAGGAAACAAATTGTAAACCTTGCTAAGCCTTATATAAGATAACAAAAATTCTTTCAGGTCATTCAACAAAGCAGCAAAATATTATCTTGGACGAAGATGCAAGGCTTCTGGCGTGGAAAGACTACTTTTGTTAAAAAGAAAGACTACTACAATTACGGAGATGGAAAGACTACTTTTGCCGTTTGGTAAACGAACATTTTATACAGCAAACTGCATCAGAAATCTCTAAAGAACCTGAGTTGCGTCGATCACATAGGGGTATTAGTACAGCACCACCCACGAAACCTGAAATCGAAAGTGCCATTTCGCTCTTGAAAGATAACAAAGCTGCAGGAATTGACCAAATACCCGCCGAACTTCTAAAAGCAGACATCCCCGCAACGGCGGATATACTTCTCCCATTGATTTAGGCTATATGGGAAGAAGAAAAGTACGCGGTATTACGCTGTTATCTGTCTTCTCGAAAATAATGGCAAATATTATATACGAAAGGATCAAAAGCAGGATTGAAAATACACTGAAAAGACATCAAGATGGCTTTCGCAGTAGTCACTCTTGTGTTGACCATATCAACACGCTACGAATAATACTCGAGCAATCAACAGAGTTCGGGTCGCCGCTACATCTCATGTTTGTAGACTTCGAGAAAGCCTTTGATCGTGTAAACCGCGAGTATATATGGAGAGCTCTTAGTAGGTGGGGTATCCCGGTGAAAATTATTGCCATTATTAAGGAATCCTACGAAAATGCGAGGTGTCGAGTCTTACGCAATGGACAGTTGACTGATTCGTTTGAAGTGCAGCAGGGTATAAGGCAAGGCTGTATATTGTCGCCTATATTATTTTTGGTTGTGATGGACGAAATTTTAACCGCAACCGTAAAGTTGATAAGAGGTATGACATTTAGTGACGACTAGGAAAACATTTAAGCCACTTAGATTATGCTGATGATGTAGTTTTCATGGCACACAAAACATTCAATTATTTAGGAAGCATGGTGACATCAAATGGGGGAACAGAATTTGATGTTGACAGCGGAATAAATAAAGCAAGAGCTGCTTTTGGAACTCTATCAAACATATGGCATTCAAACAATATAGCCCTGCGTACAAAGCTAAAAATATTTGAAACAAACGTCAAATCAGTACTTGTATACGGCTGTGAAACATGGAAGGTAACCGCCATTATCACCAAAAAGTTGCACACATATATAAACCGTTGTCTACGCCGCATCTTAAGTGTTCGTTGGCCGCAAATCATTACCAGCACACAAGTGTCAAAAAACGAACCAAAGGATGATTGAGGTCGAAATCCGAGAGGGAAAATGGCGATGGATCGGACTTACTTTGAGGAAGCCAGAAGAAAACATAGCAAGGCAATGTTTTGAGTGGAATCCACAAGGAAAACATGGAGAAGTACTGTTTTGAAAGAGGCAGAAGCGCAACGCAAAACTTGGTTACAGCTAAAAGGAATTGCTAAGGATCGTAAAAGGTGGAGAGGATTTGTTGACGCCCTATGCCCCACAAGGAGTTCTAGGATCCAGTAAGTAAGTAAGTACGAATTTTACCATAAAACATATTATGTATAATATTTTATAAATTAAAGCGAAAAAATTTTTTTTTTTAATTTGTATTATATAATATATTTTATTGAATTATTACCACAAGTGGTATATAATTAAGACATTGTGTACGATACTTAAGCTATATTGAAAGGTACTTGATGCATTTATGTAAACTTTATTTTTATATTTAAATGAATTATATGAAAAGTTCTAAATTTGTAATTGTATTTTAGAAATACATTTATTGCATATTTTGCGTTTATAAGCTTTTCTAATTGGTACATAAACTAACAATTTAATATAAATGCAATTTTGTAAAAATTTTAATTATTAAATATATTATGCTTTTATTAGCTTTATATCACAAAATTTAATATTAAAAATTTTTTCACTTTTGTAATTGAATTGAAATAAATATATTTTCATTTAATTCAAGTTTTTTTGTTTTTTAATATTTTTAAATCGATAAATTTGTAAGAATTAGTAATATTTTTTAATAGATAGTGTAATTAAAAAATGTTTTTAGTATTATAAAGTTAATTTGGTTAGCTATGTCTTACGACTAAATTAATAACAGCTTTTATGGTGTTAAAATGACTTATGGATATGTCCTTAAATTTGAACTAATCGTACCATTGTACGATTTTGCCCATATCCAATCGCAGTCATACTTTCAATAAAAGTTAACCCCTGTACACAATTGGAACGTTCTATCTTAGTTTTAAGCTATTATTTTTATTAATTTCGATGATAAGCTTTTAAACCTTGGGCGGTCTAAGAGGAGCTTTGAACCACTACACCGATTGATCCAAAACTAGGGAAACACATCGAAAATAGTAAAGAACACCCATCTGTCAAGTTTGAAGCTTCTACATTTGTTTGAAGTTACGTTCTTTAATAATTTCAAAAATATGCTTTAAAATCTTCGAAACTGTGTGGCTGGTCCCCGACGCACTACTCCAATTGGTTCCTAATTTCAAGGACACTAAGAAAATAGAAAGAGACACCCTGATACCAAATTTAGTGGTTCTATCTTCATTGGTATCGGAATTATGCTCGTTTGGCCTAAATTCGATCAAAAAGTTCTAATTTCCGAACCCATTGTCCAATCCTGATCGCACGCAAACACCCCTGTGGTTTCGTTACTAGTAAATTAAAGCACAAATTTCATGAAGATACCGCCATTAGTTGTTGAGTTATCGTGATTTTTTATATATGTTCGTTAGCCCTTAGACCGATCAAAAGGTCCAGGATCCAAACCCATGAGCTGATTTCGCCCATATGTAGTCCGCGCTGTACTTTAAATACTATTTAACCCTTGTACACAATTGGGACATTCTATATTAATTTTAAGTTACTATTTTTAGTAATTTCGATTATAAGCTTTTAATGCTTGGGAGGTCTACGAGGGGTACTGAACCACCACTTCAATTGATCCCAAACTAGGTTCCGAACACCCATGGTCCATTCTCGACCGTACGCGTTCCCCACAGTAGTTTCATTACTAGTAACCTACAGAACAAATTTGATGAAGATAGCATCATTTGTTGTTGAGTTATCATGATTTTGCTGAATCACTGTTCTGTAGGTTACTAGTAATGAAACTACTGCAGGGATTGCGTACGGTCGAGAATGGACTATGGGTGTTCGGAACCTAGTTTGGGATCAATTAAGGTGGTAGTTAGCATCACAATTCTGCATTTTTATCGTGAGAATCTTAACGTATGGGTCGATTTCGCCCATTTGCAATCCCCGCCGTACTTTAAGTCCTAGTAACCTACAGCTAAAATTTCAAGATAGCTCATTTATTTTTTAAGTTATCGTGCCTACGGACGGACGGATGGACGGACATGGCTATATCGGCTCAGGATTTCAGGCTGATCACAAATATATATACTTTTCCATGTCTAGCTCACTTCTTTTAGGTGGTTAGAAACACCATACCAAAGTTACTGTACCCCTTTACCTATTCTATAGGTGTAGTGTACAAAAAGCTCCATGAAGCAAATGTATTGACATATACTAAAAATTCTATTAAATAAATCATAATATATTCGGTGGAAAACGTTGAATCGAATTATCTTATTGGTATAGTATTTAGGCTGATTATTTTCATCAGAGAACTCCAGGTTCAATGAATTTTAAGCCTGCAAATTCTGTGAAGTTTGAAGACATTTGGGAACTTATAAGTAAAATATCTCAAAGTAATTCAGAGGATCTGAATACCGATTGTTTTCAACTAACAACTTCAACTGTACGGTTGTCTTCTGCAAGTGGAAGAAACAGAAATTATTTTACCTTCAATGAAGAAAGTTTAAAATTAAGAGGCATTGTTGTCATTAAAAATAATTATAATCTTTGCTTACCCCAAGCTATTGTAGTAGGAAAAGCTTTTATAGATGAATACACATGAATTATAAAAAAAATAGGTAAGATACACACAAAATGCAGAAAAATCTTTAGAATTAGAATTGATGGCAAAAACAAATTTAAATAAAACGCAAGCTCCAGGAATTTTTGAACTTCAAAAAATACAGGATTATTATATATATTTTAGAAAGATATATTTACCACATAAATGTGTATGGTTTTTTGTAAAAATTGTAACAAAAATGTAGAAAAAAATCAATTTTGTTTCAATAATGTAGATAAGCGCAAACCAAAAATCAATGATTTTGTGTTTATCTTTTATGACCTAGAAACAATGCAAGAAAAAAAAGCTAGCAAAAAACAATAATGAAGATATTAACATTAACCTAATTCATATGTTCTAAGCACAAGATGTCATCATTGCATTAAAGAAGAGAAGTTAATATATTGTTCCAAATATGGTTTTAGAACAAAAATTTTTGACACAAATGTAATCTCAAATTTACTTGATTACCTTTTTAAAATGGCTTAAAAATTTAAACAATTTGTTGTGATAGCTCATAATGGACAAAGTTTTAATCATCAGTTTATTTTAAATGAATTGCTGCATAAAAGTTACATTGAGCCAAAATTAATCATATGTGGCACAAAAATAATTCAAATGCAGATTAAAAATATCAGTTTTCAGATTCTGTGCATTACCTTGCAATGCCACTATCACAACTTACAAAAGCTATTTATCAACATCTCTATCAACTACTGGTTATTTTCCTCATTTGTTCAATACAACAGAAAATATAAATTAAGTTGGACCAATACCACTTATGCAGTACTATAGTCCGGATTCAATGATAGAACAAAATTGAAAAATGTTTATTGAATGGAATGAACAAAATAAAAATACCGAGTACAATATGACGCGAGTTATGTATAAGAAATCTCCTAATATTGAAAAAGGATATTATTTAAATACAAATCCAATAGATAATATTGATACAGATATAAATAGAATTAGAAATTTAACAGATAATAATTTTAATAATATTTTAAAGGCCATTTCGGTCAAAACTAATAAAATATAAATATTAAATAGTTTAAGAACAGATGTTTAGGATCATAATTTATTATGTGAAAGTAAAAGATAAGTTTGGTTTAAAGATCCTCTGTTCTTAGAAAAGTAATTAAAGATAAGATTATATAGTTAATTTTCTATTGGTCATTAAGTAATAAATATTGTAATTTTCTTATTGGTTAATTAATAATAAGACAAAAATATAAATATTAACAAAAATAGATTATTGTTGTTCTAGCAGTCATAACGTTAAGTTGTAAAACTTATTTGAAAAATAAATAAAGTGTTTGTTTTAACAAAAATAAAAAGTTCTAAACAAAACGAACTAAAAACAAAATTGGCGCAGTCGGTAGGATAATTCTAAAACGAATTATCTAGTGAAACGAATCGAATCGGTAAATAATATTAAAAAGAAAAAGAAAACCTTTTTTATTAATTAATTAAATATTCCTCGAAAATAAACCAAAAAGTAAATTTAATAATAATATTAACACCGGTACTTAAACAAACATTTAGTGAAGTGTTTAAAATTAAAAAAAAAAAAAAAAAAATTAAACACTAAAATAATACAATTAAAGAAAAGTGGAAAACAAAGAGTAAAATACTCGTAGAAACGCAGCTTAATTTAATTTCAAAAATAAAACACTAAAATAATAATTAAAGAAAAGTGGAAAACAAAGAGTAAAATACTCGCAGAAACGCAGCTTAATTTAATTTCAAAATAAACACGTTTAAATTTAATATTTTACAAATAAAGTTAATGAATAAGTACGACATTAACCGAAAAATGGCAGAAAATGAACAACAATCAATCCAACAAAATCAACTTGCAATGCAACAACAGATAGTTGATTTAACTGCAGCTTTACAAAACTTGAGAGCGCAAAACAACTTACATTATAATCAGACAGGAAGTATAATGAAAGAAATAAGTTACATGTCCACATTCACAGGACGTAACGAAATTAGCATAAACTCATTTATATCAAGTGCAGAGTATCACCTTTCAACGGTAGCAGATCCAGATCAAAAAAGACAAATGACCAGAGCAATCTTCTATGAGAAAATCCAGGGAGAAGCTAAAAATGCAGTAATTAACATACCAGATCCATCAGACTGGAATACTGTGAAGCTGGTTTTGAAAATGAGATATAAACCGGACACCGAACCAATGGAGATTTACAAAAGGATCAACAACATTAGAGTTAATTCGGTAAGTGAACTTTGTAATGAAATACAAGATATTAAATATAAGGCAGATGAAGTTAGAATTTACTATAAAGAAGATCAGTGCATAGATTTAGGTAACGTAGATAGTATCTTAATTAATATGATTAAAGAAATTACCCAAGGGGTATTGTTAGATAAAATTTATGAAATAAAAGAGTTAGGTAGTATAATTCAAATCATGAGAACAAGAAGATTTGAAGATTCGTGTATTCGACACGAATATAAAAAAGTAATAATTTTAGCAAAAGCTTAAATAGAAATAATACTTTTAAACCGCAAAATAAAAATAATAATTCAGGGCCGTTTAGAAATAACTTCAATAATAATAATAATAATAATAATGGAATTAATAGAAATAATTATGAACATTTTAGGCAAAATAATAATCATAATTTTCAAAATAATAATTTTAAAAATAATTATGATAATAAATATACCAATTCAGGATTATATAAAAATAATCATGGCAATCCTGAACGGTACTATCAAAGGTCAGGTAATCTTAGGAATAACTCGGGCCAATATCGCCAACAACAGAGTTATACTAGGCAAGATCAGATAGAACCAATGGATATAGGTAATATCCATTCAAATAGTAATAATTCCTACCAAGTGTCAGGAAACTCTAGAAATAACCCGGGCCAATATCGCCACCAACAGGGTTCTACTAGACAAAGACAGGAGGAATTTGAAAAAAATGTAGAAAATGATCAATCAAATAATGTAGAGTTTTTTATGAATTAGCCTCGGAAGAACTACCTATGATCCAAATTACCATAAATAAACGAAATTTTATAGCATTAATAGACACAGGCTCAACTTTAAGTATTATAGACGATAAAGTTTTAGGATTTAGAGAAATAGAAATACCACCAATATATTTTTCCACTATTAGCGGAAAAGACTCAATTAAATACGAAGTACACACAACCTCACCTGAACAATTCAGAGCACCTCAGGGCGCTTTAATACGTTGGAAAAAGAAAAGTCTACCACAAAGAAAATATCAGTTTATTATAGGAAATGACTTATTGACAGTACTGAACACAACAATAGATTTAGAGAAAGGAACAATTACATTAAATAATCAAAAACTAAAGTTTTTGAATAACCCATACTTAGTAGAACAAATTTGCACTTTAGAACCAGTGGATAAGGACATATGGGGACATTTAAAATTAAATCATTTAAACAAAGAAGAATATCAGGAAGTAAGAAAAATTATTAAAAGATTTGAAAATATATTTTTTAAAGATGGGGATAAATTAACTAGTACTCCAGAAATAGAACACGAAATTATTACAACAACTAATCAGCAAATTAATTCCAAATTATATAGATATCCTCCCCAACATGAATCAGAAGTTAGGAAACAAATTAAAGAGATGGAAGATCAAGGAGTAATTAGGAAAAGTAATTCTAGGTACTCCAGTCCTTTGTTAATAGTACCAAAAAAGGTAGATAATTCAGGGAAAAAGAAATATAGGCTAGTAGTCGACTATAGAAGACTTAATGAAGTCACAATCGATGATAAGTTTCCATTACCCAACATAGATTCATTATTAGATAAGTTAGGGAAGGCACAATATTTTACTACGTTAGATTTAGCTAAGGGTTACCACCAAATTATGATAAGGGAAGAAGATAGAAAGAAAACAGCATTTGTAACTCCTTTTGGGCTTTATGAATTTAATAGAATGCCATTTGGGTTGAAAAACGCACCAGCCACATTTCAAAGGCTTATAAATGAAATTTTAAGAGATCACATAAATAGAAATTGTGTAGTATACCTTGATGATATCTTAATATTTAGTACATCACTCCAAGAACACGTAAGGGCAATTACAGAAATTTTTAAAATATTAGAAGAAAAAAAGTTGAAAGTACAAGTAGACAAGTGTAATTTATGAATAGAGAAACAGAATTTTTAGGGCATGTTTTAACAAATGAAGGGATGAAACCTAATCCTGACAAAATTAAAGTAATAGAAAAATTGGAAGTTCCAAAGACCCAGAAGCAGATAAAAAGTTTTTTAGGGTTAACAGGTTATTATAGGAAATTTGTAAAAGATTACGCCAAAGTAGCCCAACCTATTACTAAATATTTGAAAAAAGACATGAAAATAAATCTAAAAGATCCCAATTATATTGCTGCATTCGAAAAATTAAAAACATTAATCATTAGCCACCCAATATTAAAATACCCAATTTTTGAAAAACCTTTCACTTTAACTACTGATGCGTCTAATTATGCTATTGGAGCAGTTCTGTCGCAAGAAGGACATCCAATATGTTTTGCATCTAGAACATTAAATAATCATGAAAAAAACTATTCTGCAACAGATAAAGAATTCCTAGCCATTATGTGGTCAGTGAATTATTTCAGACCATACTTGTATGGAAATAAATTCAGAATCCTTACAGATCACCAACCAATTAAATATTTGCATGCTAAGTATAAAGGTAAAGATATGTCGCCAAGACATCAAAGATGGTTACTAAAATTAGGTGAATATATTTTTGAAATAGAATATTTAAAGGGTAAAGAAAATAAAGTTGCCGATTTCCTTAGCAGAATCGAACAAAACGAAGAGAATGCATTAACAAAAGAAAATGCAAATTCAGAAAACTCTCTTAACAATTACGAAGAAGAGTCAGAATTAAATTTATTATTCAATATAGAAAATGAAAACGATAACGTTACAATGGCTACTATACATTCCGCAGAGGAGGAATTGTTAGATCATATTCCAATTAAGGAAGAAATTGTTAACAAATATAAAACTCAAATTATTATAACTAACAATAAGATTAAAGAAACAGAAAATATTTTAGGTAGAAAAATAATTTATATAGCGGATTATGACTTCAATATTTTAGGAGAAATATTTAGAAGACATTTGAATAAAGGGTTAGTAGGTATATATTCCGAATTACAAGATTCACAATATAATATAGTACAACAGAAAATTCGCGAAATGTATTCAAATACTCGACAAATAAAATTTGTTAAACGTTCATTTAGAGCGCAGGAGATAGAGACAGAGATAGAAGCGGTAAAACAAATCTCGTTCTATCACGTAAAAGAAAGTAATCACTCGGGCATACAAGAAACTTATAATAATATAAAATATAAAATTTATTATCCAAAACTATTAGAAATTATCCAAATGGTAATAAACCAATGTGACATATGTCAGCAAGTAAAATACGACAGACGTCCAATTAAAGCAAAATTTAAAAATACATTTACTCCAAGCGATATAAACGAAATTATTCACGTCGATACATATACAATTATGAAATTTAATTTTATGACCATAATAGATAAATTTTCCAAGTTTGGTACAGTTTATGACTTACAAGACAAAAACCAATTGACTTTAATAGAACAGTTAGAAAGTCACTTTAGTAAGATAGGTAAACCAAAAGAAATAATTGCAGATAATGAGTTTAACGTAATACAAATTAAAGAATTCTTACAAGAACAGGACATAGCACTACATTTGACCAAACCTAATAGTCACACAGGTAACAGTGATATTGAAAGGTTCCATAACTCATTAGCTGAAAAATTCAGGGTAATTAAACTACTTAATAAAAATTTGTCTGCACAAAGAATAATACAACAAGCAGTTAGAAGTTATAATGAAAGATTTCATTCTACAATTAAAAATATACCAAAAGTAGTTCAAGATCGTAAGGTAGATTTTGAAAAAATTAAACTATCTATGGAAGCGATTAAATTAAAAAAAAAAATTGAAAATTTAAATAAAAATAGGGAAGAATATGAGGAAACTAGAACCAAGGGGTTCATAAAAAATTATAAAGCTATTAGGCATAAACAATTACCTAAATACAGAAAATCAAAATTAAATAATGTACATGTAACAAATATTAAAAGAAAATTAAAATTTTCAGACAATACAGATGATGTTGATATGGTTTCTATTAATAATACCAACTAGTGGATATCTGAACATACAGAAAATTGACGAACATAACGGTTTTACAATAATAAATTTAGACAAAACAAAAATAGTAACAGAAACAAATATAATATTACATATAATCAATACGACAGAAATAATTGAAATCATTAATGACATGACAAAAAATGTACAAGTAACGGACGTTAGGAATAAACAAATATTAGAAATCGAATTAAAAGAATTAAGAGATAAAGTACTTACACTAGTACCCAGTAATAAGAGACAAAAACGAGGACTCATAAATGTAATAGGAAGTGCCTCCAAATGGTTATTTGGCACAATGGACGAAGAGGATAGAAAAAAAATAGAGGAACATTTGACGACAATAAATTTAAATAATCATAACGCAATCGATCATCTTAATGATCAAATCAAAATTAATGATAACTTTAATAAAACATTGATAATGTTAAAAGAAACAATTGTAAGCGATAGGTATCTGTTCGAAAACGAAATAAATATAATTAAATTAGGTACTATGGAAACATTTTATCATGATCAGTTATTAAAAATACAGATGCTAAAAAATAAAGTAGAGGACATTCAAGACAATTTAGCTTCGGCTAGACATGGTATTTTACACCCAAATATATTAACTAACAGAGAAATAGAAGAATATAACATTGATTTTTTCAAATTACAATACATTAGATTAGGTGTAGTGAATTTCCAAAACAATTTATTAATATTAGCAATCAAAATTCCGAAAACTTTTGCTGAAATTCAATTAAAATTGATAATTCCAATACCAAATGTAAACAATAAAGAAATAGATTTCACTCAAGAAATAATATTTAATTTTAATAATAAAGATTATAAATATGAAAAATTTAAAACAATAAATGAATTGTCATTATCAAAGCACTGTATCTATAGAAATAATTGTAAGTTAATTAAAAATAATGTAACAGAAATATTGTCATTAGATGAACAAACAATTATAATTAAAAATGCATGTAAAATAGCCTTAGATCAATCGTGTGATCAAAGAAAAACATTGTTATCGGGAAATATATTAATTCATTTCAATAACTGTACTTTAAAAATTCTAAATCAACAATTTTCTAATGAAAAGGAAATGATAAAAGAAAGATTTTATTATCCTAATATAGAAATAAAAAATTTTTCAGATAAAATAAATTTTGAAGATCTTGTAATAAAATATGAAAACAATTTAAAAATAATAAAAGAAGAAAAATTTAAAAATAAAAATAAAAATATCACAATTAGTATCTGTACTATATTAATAAGTATAATAATGACCATAATCACAATGGTAATAGTAATAAAAATAAAATGTTTTAAAAATAAAAGAATTCAGGAGAATTCTAATGTAAAGGAGGGAGAAGTTATGTATAAGAAATCTCCTAATATTGAAAAAGGATATTATTTAAATACAAATCCAATAGATAATATTGATACAGATATAAATAGAATTAGAAATTTAACAGATAATAATTTTAATAATATTTTAAAGGCCATTTCGGTCAAAACTAATAAAATATAAATATTAAATAGTTTAAGAACAGATGTTTAGGATCATAATTTATTATGTGAAAGTAAAAGATAAGTTTGGTTTAAAGATCCTCTGTTCTTAGAAAAGTAATTAAAGATAAGATTATATAGTTAATTTTCTATTGGTCATTAAGTAATAAATATTGTAATTTTCTTATTGGTTAATTAATAATAAGACAAAAATATAAATAGTTTGTATTAACAAAAATAGATTATTGTTGTTCTAGCAGTCATAACGTTAAGTTGTAAAACTTATTTGAAAAATAAATAAAGTGTTTGTTTTAACAAAAATAAAAAGTTCTTTTTTTATCTAAAATCACGAACTAAAAACAAAATTCGCGTGATTTGATAGAGTATTGCAAAAATGATATACAAATTTTATCTGAAGCCTACGTTAAATTTAGAAACCTTCTATTGGAAAAAAAAATGTGGGTCCTTTTACTGACGCTACAACCGGAAACTATAGGATTGATACTCAAAAAGGTTACAGATTAGCATACATTCAATCAAAAATTGTACTTCAATGGCTAATTTGGGAAGAGGATCAACGAAAGATTACTATTCAACATCCACCAGGCAAAAAGAAGGAATTATAAAAAATATAAAAGTAGATGGTTTTTGTTCAGAAACAAATTTTTTAATTCCATGGGTGCTATTTTCATGGTCATAAAGTTTTAAGTTTTAATTTTTAAGACCTAGTAGCCCTTCAATGACGAAGGTTCCCAAATTTTTGCTTAACAAACCTTTTCCATTTTTTTAGGTTCTAGGTAATCAATTATGAACTCCACCAAAATTTGGAATTTCACCCCTAATATTATAATCTAAGCAAAAATGGTTAAAACTAAGAGACAATTTCTTAAATTTAAAGGACCCTTTTAAAATTTAAGAAAAACCTTTAACATATGTTAAAATATAATGCTGCAGCTTTAACTTTTGTATATTTGTAAAACAAAAAATGAACAGGTGTTTAAAAATAGCAAAATTTCAATTTTCGAGCCCTTAAACAGGAACTTGAAAAAATATTTTGTTAACAGATTCCTACTAATTTTAGAGCTTCTAACTTCTCCCAAAATTTCAAGACTAAAGGTTGAACCATTTAAGCAATCTTTTGCCGTTTTCAGATTGAAAACACACCTAACAGAACTTTTGTTATAACAGATTAAATAGAGCTTTTTCCAACTTTGGGGGGCTGTAGCTCCGTAATGGGTGAGGCTACAGAAAAAATTTCTTCTACGAAATTATTTTTCTTGCAATACCTATCCGTGGTTAAAATTTCTTAACTCTAGTTCAAACGGTGTAAAAATTTTGTAAACATACGGACGGCCAGAGTGAAACTATATAGGCACATTTTCACAAATTTTTTTTAAATATGTGCTAAAAATAATAATGGTTTAATAAAATGTGATATTCTTCCACCAATTGATTTGATTCATCAGGTTCTTCCAATAAAACAAAATAACAAATGAATGTTTACCCTCTGTTGCAGCTTTCAAACTTATCAAGTTGAATGTCTTCATTCTGATGAAGAAAGAACTCTGTCAGGAATTTGGGTTATAGATGAAGTATTAAAAGCTGTAAAAACGGGGTATAAAAAATAGTATATAATAATTGAAATTCAAGAAATTTATGTACAACAATATAACACAGATACGGCAAAACCAGATTATTTATCGAAATGATGGACAAATTCTTAAAACTAAACAGGTAGCTTCGGGCTGACCTAAAGATTGCAACACAGAAGAATTAAAACAAAATTATTAGTCAAGCTACTTCTTATTCTTTATTGACAAATCCACGCAAAGATGTATTCCACATAATGATAATCAATCCTGACATGGTTCTATTTAACTGGAAATATTAAAATTAGATTCAGATTCATTGCGTACAGTAAACGTATGTATTGCACGATATTCAACTGCACAAGCTCGTTTAAAATTGTATGAATATTTGAAAAATTTACAAGAACGAGTTTTATATTATGACACCGATCTCGTCATGTATGTGTCAAAAGAAGGAGAATATAAAGTTCCTCTAGGCGATTTTATCGGAGATATGGCTAATGAACTAGAGTCATATGAATCTGACAACTACATAAAGGAGTTTGGTAGCGGAGGACCAAAAAATTATGCATATTGTCAAGTAAGCAATTTCCTTTTTTTCTTTTCATGCATTTTCTTTTAGAAACTGTACTTTAATTATTAAATTCCTTAACAAAATACATAACTGTTATCAAATTTCAGAGCAACTCGATTATAATCGTATGATTCTAACCGAGTTGCCTTGTATTTGTATTATAAAACGCAAATTGCTTACGCAGCGCAATTTCTCCCTTCAAATGTGAAAATAATATTAGAAGTAAGAAAATAACAAAACATTATAAGTTAGTCTGTATGAACAACTCGAAAAAATAAGGTGTTTGTTGCAAACATGTTATTCATTAAATAAAATATCTATAATTAAAAAACAAGAGTATTTTAATTTAAAGAAAGATATAACTGGCGCAGTCAGTGAAATTTTACAAAAATTAATTAAGATTAATAATAAAAAAAAAAAAAAAATTTTTTTTGTACCTAATAATATATATAAAATTATAAATACGAAATAATTAAAAGTATTTAAAAGAGTAAAGTTCTACTGAACAATTAGAAAAAAGAAACAGGAAAAAATTCAACAACAAAAATTAATAAAAAAAAATAAACAAATTACAAAATGTGCAAAAAAAAAGGTGCCAACCAACAGACCAACATCTAGATCTAAAGGAACATTTATAACATTTATAACAACATCTATAACAAAACATATATAACAACATCTATAACAAAACATCTATAACAAAATCTATAACAAAACATCTATAACAACATCTATACAAAACATTTATAACAACATCTATAACAAAATATTTATAACAACATCTATAACAAAATATTTATAACAACATCTATAACAACAACAATAACAACACCTATAACAACATTTACAATAATATATATAACAACATCTGTCACAACATCTAAGTTTACAACAACCGCAGCAGCAACATTTGTAACAACATTTACCAAAAAAAAGTTAAGTAATATTTTAAAATTTTTACTATTATAACTTTAAAAAAAAAATTTTTCTTAAAATAAATGTTAAGTAATATTTTAATTTTTACTATTAAAATTTCCAAATAAAAGGAAAATAAAAATCCTTAAACCTTATTATTATAAAACAAAAAAAAAAAAAAAATTCTTTTTGTCTATATTACAATAAATCCACTTATTCCTTCTATTTTTTTGGAAAAAATTAATCAATAACCTTTCTTACGTTAACCTTATTTTAAATCTTAATATATAAAGGATAAAATTTGTTTGTTTGTTTGTTTGTCCAGGATTCACGTGAAAACCACTGGTACGATTGTCACAAAATTTTAAACGAATAATTCTGAGAGCCCGTTGTGACATAGGCTTTGTCACATTTTTATAAGTCAACAGGTTAGGGCTGAGCCGTTTTAAGCTTTTTCGTTTTTTGGATGTCGAGTCAAAACGGTTTGACCGATTGCCTTGAAATTTTGCGCAAAAGTTTCTCTTAGCAACCGGAATTAGTTGTATAAATTTGGTTGAAATAAATTAACCCATTTCGTATTGGCGGGCTTCCAAAAACTTTTGTGTTTCCGATTTGTGTCCAATTTTACAGGGTGGTTTCGCAATCGAAAAGAGAATCTGGCAAAAATTTTTGTTGAGTTCGATTAACCCGTTTTCCACGACGACGTCATTAAGTTTTCTATAAGAGTTTTAAATTTTAATTAGATTAAAAGAATTTTATTGAAAATTTTGTACCAGCATTTTAATTAAAACCCACACGGTTAATTTGGTTCTGACCTGTTTGCGCGTTTTGAACAAAGATTCAATGAAATTTTAAAATTTTTGATATGAAGTTAACCTATATTCCAAAAGCTCACTTAATTAATAAGAATAATTTTTTTCCTTAAATAGTCTAAAATAGTTATAAGCTAAATGAGATAATATTAATAATAATAAAAATAAAGCTAATAAAGAATCCGAATAATAATAAAAATATCTTTAAAATTAAATAACATAACATTTTGCTTCTCCACATTTTTTCGTAAATCTTTGTTTTTTATCTACTTTGCAGTTGTTGTTTTTTAAAAATAGATTTCAGTGTGAAATCTAAAAATCAAAAAATTCACTTTCTTATATATTATGCTTAAATACATAGTATTTTAAAACAGTTTTTCCAAAAAACAAGCCTATATTTCTCTCATAAAATGATAAAAAACGAGGAAGACCGTTGTACAACTTTCAGGTAAGTACTAAACAAAATATAAGTTGAAAAGCAGATTTTTAAACCTTTTCTAAACCATCGACTATATTTTATTCAAACGTATGCAATTCAAGAACCTACTATTGACATAGTATAATGGCATAATGGCAAATTTAGTATACCTATAGTCATTTTAATTCAGTTAACATTATTATCCGGAAACCTACCAAATCTATCGTCAAGGAGCATCAAATTGTCAAGAAGCACCACGAATAGAAAAATTAAAGATAATCGTTCAAACTGCTTTGCGAACTGTTTTTTAAAGTTTTTGTTTCGCAATTAGTTAAAAGAACTCGACAAAACATTTTTTCAAGCATTCCTCTAATTCAAAGAAATTGTACCTAGTTTCAAAAATTGGTCGTAATTTACTTACAAATTTTTTTTGAACAATTATCGCGTCGGCAGGGGTTAACAAATTCCAATCTGTTAGTAGATTGAACTTCATTTTTAAAGAGGAACACATATAAAGAATTTGAAGTTAATTGGTTAAATCATTTCTAATATATAGCAAAGCAACGAAAAAACGTATAAAAAGTTGCTGGGCCTCAATGGGTTAACGGAACTCCACAAATATTTTTTGAGGCTTCATTTATAAGCAAAGTAGTATTTCAAAAATTTGGCTGAATCTTGCTTCTTTACAATTTGCAAGCTTCCGGGCAACGCCGGGTAAATCTGCTAGTAAATGAAATTTTGAACCTTACTTCTTAATTCATTTTATAAAAAAACAAGTAAAGAAACAGTCAGTCGGTGCAACCGACTTAGAAATACCCTACACCTATTTGGTTCAAATTTAATGACATATCCATAAGTCATTTTAACACCATAGAAGCTGTTATTAATTTGATCGTAAGACATAGCTAACTAAATTAACTGTATAATACTAAAAACATTTTCTAATTACCCTATCTATTAAAAAATACTACAAATTCTTACTAATTTATCTATTTAAAAATATTAAAAAACAAACAAACTTGAAATAAATAAAAATATATTTATTCCAATTCAATTACAAAATGAAAAAATTCTAATTATTAAATTTTGTGATAAAAAGATAATCAAAGCATAATATATTTAATAATCCAAATTTTTAAAAATTGCAATTATTTTAAATGGTTAGTTTATATACCTAATAGAAAAGCTTATAAACGCAAAATATGCAATAAATGTATTTCTAAAATACAATTAAAAATTTACACCTTTTCATATAATTCATTTAAATATAAAAATAAATTTTACATAAATGCAGCAAGTATCTTTGAACATAGCTGAACCACTACAATTAAGTCTAGATTTCGGAGACACATAGGACATAGGAAATATATTCTTTGGCTTCGAAATTAAACTCGACCACAACCAATTCCCATGGTACTTTCATTACTAGTAACCTACTGTTAAATTTCATCAAAATACCGGCATTATTTTTTGAGTTATGGTGTTTGTAAGATATATGTTTGTTAGTCTAAGATATATGTTTGTTAGTTTGTTAGTCTTTACTAAGAACACTTACGAAATAGGAAGGGACACCCTGATACCAAATTTGGAGGTTCTATCTTCATTGGTTTCGGAATTATGCTCGTTTGGCCTAAATTCGATCAAAAAGTTCTAAGTTCCGAACCCATTGTCCAATCCTCACCGTACGTAATCACCGCCGTAGTTTCGCTGCCAATAACCTACAGCACAAATTTCATGAAGATAGCCTCATTAGTTGTTGAGTTATCGTGATTTTCTATATATGTTCCTTAGCCCTGACATCGATTAAAAGGTCCGGAATCCGAACCGTTGGGCTGATTTCGCCCTTATATAGTCCGCGCTGTACTTATAGTACTAGTTAACCCTTGTACACAATTTGAACGGTCTATCCTAATTTTAAGTAACTATTTTTAGTAATTTCGATTATAAGCCTTTAAAACTTGGGAGGTCTGAGAGGAGTACAGAACCACCACTCCAATAGATCCCAAATTAGGGGAACACGCAAGAAATAGTAAAGAACACCCATGTGGCAAATTGGAAGCTTCTACATTTTTTCAAGTTGTTATCTTTATTAATTTTAAAGATATGCTTTAAGGTCTTCGGAAATGTGTGGCTGGTCCCCGACCCACTACTCCAATGGGACCCAAATTCACAAGACACTTAGGAAATAGGAAGGGACACCCTGATACTAAGTTTGGAGGTTCTATCTTCATTGGTTTCGGAATTATGCTCGTTTGGCCTAAATTCGATCAAAAAGTTCTAGGTTCCGAACCCATGGTCCAATCCCGACCTTACGCAATTCCCGAAGTAGTTTCATTACTAGTAACCTACAGCACAAATTTGATGAAGATAGCGTCATTAGTTGTTGAGTTATCGTGATTTTTTATATTTGTTCGTTAGCCCTGAAACCGATTAAAAGGTCCAGAATCCGAACCCATGGGCCGATTTCGCCCATATGCAATCCCCGCCGTACTTTCAGTCCTAGTAACCTACAGTTAAAATTTCATCAAGATAGCTTCATTATTTTTTGAGTTATCGTGCCTACGGACGGACGGACGGACGGACAGACGGACGGACGGACATGGCTATATCGACTAAGGCGGTCACGCTGATCACAAATATATATACTTTTCCATATCTAGCTCGCTTCCTTTAGGTGGTTACAAACACCATACCAAAGTTAATATACCCCTTTACCTATTCTATAGGTGTAGGGTATAAAAAGAAAGGAAATCTTAAATTTTAATTTTTTAAATAAATAACTATTACCATAAAGTAACATATAATATAGAGTATTCACGTAGAGTAAAATTTTTTTACCAATTTTTTTAAAAAATATTTTTCGTTTTTACTCAGTACTCAAAAATTATTCTCATAACAATTATTTTTACTTAAAAATTGAGAATAATTTGTTTTTAAACTCATAAATAAAAAAAAATTCTTCTCAATTTCTTGTTTTGAGTATTTATTAATATACCTTTAAAAAACTATATGAATGAAGGGTATATACATACATACATATTTATTTTTATACATTATTCTTCTTATTCCATATAAAAGTATAGGAAAAGCTAAATCTATACTGCATGCATAGTGTATAGGTATATTAACACATATAAAATATTTAAGGTCTTTTTACTTTTTTTTCGTTACTTTAATTTGAAATTAAAAAAACTAAATAGAGATTTTACATCTTTTATTGATGCATGTGTGAAATATGAAATTAAAACAGCTAAGTGTATTTTTCGTTCTTCTTGTAAATCAAAATAGAAAAATTTATTTTCATATTTATTATTTGTAACTTTTGATATTAATGTTGAATGAATGTGCGACAGACAAGCTTATTATTAAAAGTTGTATGGCTTGTAAAATCATAAATAATCTTATCATTTTAATAAGTATATATAAGAATTTTACGTTTAAGAAGAATTTAGTTCGTTATTTTGATTGACTCAAATTTTTTTTTTTAAAATTTAAATGGACATGAAAGGTAAAAATATAAAATTTAATAAAATTTCAATATTTTTTTAAATAATTCTGTTTTATTATTAATTCTTAAGTTAGTTAATAAAGGAAAAAGCCAAATGGAATAAGTATTGCATTACATTATTGAAAAATATCTAAAAAAGCTTTAATATTTTATATTCCATTCGGCATAAAAAACACTTATAGCAAAAAAAAATATAATATAAAATATGTACATATAAAAATTGTTTTGTTTTGTATAAACAAAACAAAACAATTCATTGACTAAAAAAAATTATCGAAAACAAACAAAAATATTCATTAACTTAAATTTAGTTATTTACATTCCATATTTACAAAATTATATTATGATTAGGTACTTCAATCGTGTTCATCCAATTTTCTCGTTCATGAAAAGAAAATAATATAGGTATCAAGTAAATTATACAAAAAATAAAAATTATTTTAATAAATAAGTATTACAAATTACATACAAAAATTTATTTGCTAAATCTATAATGAGAAAAAATTTTTAAACAACAGACAAATAGACAGACAGACGCACAAACATATGCAGACAGACGGACGGAAATAAGCAGACAAATAGACAGACAGACGGATATTATGAAATATATTAAAAATAAGTTATGCATTTAATATTTTAATTTTACTTTGATTACTCTCAGCTTTTTTTTCGTCATTTTTTAAGAGCCTTAACCATTAACCATTTTGCTTGCTTTTTTAGCAAAAGATTAATTAGTAACTCTAAAAACTTTATTTTATGCGTGTAGCATTCATCATTTTCCCTAAACCATGTAGGATATTTATCAGATTTTTTTGTGGCTTCTAAACAACAAGTTATACCTCGAAATTACACAAAATTTTGGGGGATATGAAAAAATTTTTTTAACTGGAAATTCAAATTTTGTAAAAAACGAGGAAGATTATAGTTGCCCTTGTCAACTTTTAGATACCCGTGCATACCCACTAACCGTTATTTATTTCCTCTATGCTATTATAAATATTACAAAAAAAATATAAGAAAGTAAAATAGTTAAAAAAAAATTTACCTTTTTATCCCATAATTTTAGCTTAAAAAAAAATTAAATTTTTAATTCCATTATACTACCATAATTTTTGCTTAAAAACAAAAAAAAAAAAAAATAGCCCGCCCTAAAAGTTGGTCCGAGTGATGTCCAACTTTGCCAACTAACTTGCCCTATTACTTTATCTGCCCAGTTTTGATTTTAACCTCGTAGCTTCATTAGATTCACAGTTATCGAATTGATTACTTTGTATGGCAGCTGCCCGAAAACGGGTCCGTAACATTTTGAAACTTCATGTAAGTGCTCGATTCATTATATAACTAACAGTGTGTAATTTTTATCCTCGTAGTATTATCAGTTTCCAAGAAATTCATATTGGTGCAAAGAAGTTGTATAGCAGCCCCCCGAAAATGGGGCCGTAACATTTTGAAACTTCATATAAGTTCTTGATTCATTTTAAAACTAACCGTGTGTAATTTTCATCTTCCTGGTATAATTACTTTTGAAGAAATTCATATTGATTTAAATAGGTTGTGTGGCAGCTCCCCGAAACCTTGATCTGGTCTTAACCAAAAAAAATAGGGAACCTAAAAAATGTCCCAAAAATGTTTTGTGTGAATTTCAAAACTCTTGCTCTAATTTTTCAATTCCATCTCTTATAATTAATTTTTAATTCACAAATACTTATATTAAAACCAAGAAAAATAAGCATCATATTATAATCATACTCATATAATGATCAGATCATCATGATCAAAAATTATCATCATATTCATAATTTTTTTTCATTTTAATTCATAAATCTCAAAGTACAAAGTCCAAATCTAAAATTTTTTTAAAAATTTTACGCATTATTTAAATCGTATGAAATCTTTATCTACTTTTTGTAACAAAAACAAAAAACAAAAAAAAAAACAAAAAAACAAAAACAAACAAAATTCATATAATTTCATGTTAAATACTTCATGTTAAAATTTTTGTATGAAAATATTGGAGTTAAAAAAGTTAGCTGTTCGAGAGCTACCCGAAGTTTTGGTCCGATCTTAACCAAAAAAAATAGGGAACCTAGAAATTGATTGAAAAATATTTTGTGAAAATTTCAAAACTGTAGCTCTTTTAGTTTTTGAGTTATCGTGCTGACACACAGACGGACGGACGGACGGACGGACAGACACACATAGCTAGATCGACTAATTTTTCGATTCTGAGCCGATACGTACCCTTGACACTATATCTAGCTCGTCTAGATCGATGCGTTACAAACGGAGGAGCAAATCTAATATACCCGATGTCATATATGTATGCACGGGTATAAAAAAATTTCGTAAAAATATGTAATTACTTTAATAGTGATAACTTGTCATGTAGCGAATGTTATTTTTCTTTTTTAATTGCTTTTGTCTAAAATATAATACTTATTCTAATAGAAAATTTATAAATTAATACTTACATGTAAATTTTGTTCCTCAATTTTTTTAATTCAAATTTTAATACTTAATAATATGTTCATAACAAAATAAACACTTGACACTTTTAAGAATGCACGCCTTTATTAAATTGATTATAATTCTTAATATCAAATTAAGAATACATAAAAAATACATCAAAAAAAAAATAGAGAAAAATATTACATAAAAAAAGTTACATTTACAAAAAAATATGTACACACATACATTTTTCTTAACATTCATAAAAATATGCATAAAAATGTAAATATGTGAATATGTACATACATATACATAATACATATACTCTTCATATAATATCATAATATTCAAATTATGAAAAATTTTTTTTTTTTCTAGAGCTTAAAAAAAATTCTTCTCAATTTTTAAGTAAAAATATTTGAGTTTTAAAATGAATTTTGAGTGTTGAGTAAAAATGGGACGGGATATTGAGTAAAATGGGACGGGATTTTTAAAAAGAAATGACTAACGAATTTTGTTCTACGTGAATACTCTATATATATGTTACTTTATGCTATTACATGAAAAGTAATAATAAACCCCATATCCTATAATTCTAATTCAATTTAAGTGTAACTGTGAATTTTTTTAATTCTTAAATTTTAATTTAAATAGATAAATTAATTACTATTATAACAAAAAAAAAAATTCTTTTTATAATTTGAGTTCAAATCTTTCATTTTTTTTTAACTCTAGTTCAATTTAAGTTTAATTCTTTTTACAATTGTTGAATTTTAATTGCAATTTAAACCTACCCTACTACTAAACAGGATATTAAACTTACTTTGATTTAATTATAATTAATAAGTCTTGTTTAATTTTTTATTATATTTCTCTGTTACTAACGTCTTCTTTTGACAATTTTATAATTTTAATTATATTGTTTTCGAATACAGTAATTTTTCCTTTTGGTTCAACAAAAAGACGAATTGTGAATCTATTATAACTTTTGTTTTAATTACAGTTTATAAATCCTTTACCATTTTTTTAAATTTTTAGCTCTTGCCTTTTATTATTATTATCATTGAAATAATACCAAAAAAGGGGGTAACCATAAACTTTTGTGTTGTAGGTTCAAAGGTAAATCCCTAACTTCTACGTAACTACTTCGAATTTTTTTGAACAAAATCGTTATATAAAAAATAATAAGGCTCTTTATTTTATTTAGCTATTATTAGAATAAATTGCATTGAATAAAAACTTCTTTGTTTTACTACTATTTTATTTTAATAAACCTAAATAATTTTAAAATGTCTAACGCCAATGAACGCGAGATTCCTAAATTCAACCTAATTGTGAAGTGCATCACCCAATTGCCACAATTTACCCGAACCAGTCAGGGGAATTAGTGTTAATAGAAACTCTATAACACCATTTGAGGCTTACGAAAAAAAAACGACTACTTATACTTCAAAGGTATTCAAAATAAAAATAGCTATCCGATTAATAATAATGTAAATAAACAAAAAAAATTTAATAATTTTCTAGGGAAAATTACAACCCTAATAATAATCAACAGCAAACCAATTTTAAAAATTCAAATCGTCCTACAAATAACCATCGCAACAATAGTTTCAATAAGCGAAACTCGTATAATTTTAACAACAAACAAATTTCAAGAATTCAAATCTTCCTACAAACAATTATCACAATAATAGTTTCAATAAACGAAACTCACAACAAATTCATCATAATCATTCAAATCAGAATAGGTATAATAATTATGATTCCCAATCAAGTAATCGTCCATCTAACATACAACTTTTTAGGTACAATAGAACAAATAACCATTCAAACAATTATAACCGAAATCTAAATCTAGAACCAATGGACATCTATGAACTCAAATAATGAGACAAATACTGACTCAACAAATTTTCGCGACAACGCCTCAAACAACTACCCTATATAATAATTAAACAAAAAGATCGACTACTTAGATTCATTATCGATACCGGTGCAGAGTATAGTATCATTAATACCAACCTCTGTAATCCTAAATGGAAAACCGTACTCAAACCTGTCCCACTTATGGCTTTCAATAGGAAACTTTCTTTAAATATTAGATGTAGGTTCCCTCTCTTTCAAACCTTTAACGAACCTAACTTCTTCGTTGATTTCCTGGAATTTCCGTTCCATAGCTATTTTGATGGTCTAATAGGTAATAACATTTTGTTCACACTAAACATTAAAATTGACTATAAAGAAAGGTTACTTACAACACAAAAAGCTTCTATCCCGTTCTTCTTAAATTTTGAAGAAGAACAATACTAAAAAAACAAATATGTTGATGATTCCATTAATGTTTTCAGTTTTAACCAGTGTGACTCTGATAACGAACTTAACTTTAATTTTCCATCTCACCTAAATAACAAGAATATTGCAAAATTAAATCGCTCTTAAATTATTTTAAGCATATTTTTTAAGGAAACTTAATTTTACAAGTGCAATTAAACATAAAATAATAACATAAAACGATATACCAGTTTATTCAAAAGGATACCGTTATCCTGAAATCCATAGAGACAAGGTCGATCGTGATATTAAAGAATGTTACATCAAGGTATAATCGTTAATAGCATGTCACCATACAACGCACCTATTTGGATTGTTCCTACGAAAATGGACAATTCTAACAAACAAATCACACAGTCGATGACAAATTTCCAATACCTAACATCGAGGATTACCTTTTTGAGAAATTGGGAAATTGTCGCTATTTCAGCATTTTAGATCTGGCGAAAGGGTTTCATCAGATTGAAGTTCAAAACAGCGTTCTCAACTAGAAGTGGCCACAATGAGTTCACTCGTATGCCCTTCGGCTTAAAAAACTCACCCTCCACCTTTCAAAGAACCATGTATTAAGCAAATTTAGCAATAAAATATACGTTGTCTACTTGAATGACATCGTAATCTTCTCGTCATAATTCGATGAACACTTAGTTTAAATAAAAAAAGACGTAACCAAATTGCGCGAAGCAAACTTAACGATACAAATAGACAAATATCATTTTGCTGAACTGTCTACTAACTTCTTGGGTCATGTATATACCCAAGGAGGTATAAAACCTGATCCACCAAAAATCAGCACTATTCAAAATATTCCATTTCCATCTTCATAAAAAGAGAAAAAATCTTTTCTAGGGTTAACCGGCTACTACCGGAAATTTGTAAAAGATTAGTCTAAAATAGCTTATCCGTTAATACGTTATTTAAAAAAAATCTAAAATTAAAAAAAATGACATCGAGGCTTTTAAAAAACTAAAAACTCTATTAACAACAGAACCTATTCTAAAAAATCCAGACTTTTCTAAACATTTAACTCTAACCACAGACGCGTGGCTAAGCCAAAATAACCACCCGATAGCCTATGCCTCGAGAAAACTGAACAAGCATGAAGTTAGATACTCGACGATAGAGAAGGAAATTCTCGCTATTGTTTGGGCTACCAAACATTTTCATACTTACCTTTACGGTAGAAATTTTACTGTTCAATGTGATCATAAAACTTTGGTATGCCTTAACAATCTTAAAGAACCATGGTGTTTGTAACCACCTAAAGGAAGCGAGCTAGATATGGAAAGTATATATATTTGTGATCAGTGTGACCTCCTGAGTCGATATGGCCTTGTCCGTCCGTCCGTAGGCACGATAGCTCAAAAAGTAATGGAGCTATCTTGATGAAATTTTAACTGTAGGTTATTAGGACTTAAAGTACAGCGGGGATTGCATATGGACGAAATCGGCCCATGGGTTAGGATTCTGGACCTTTTAATCGATCCAAGGGCTAATGAACATATTTAAAAATTCACGATAACTCAACAACTAATGATGCTATCTTCATCAAATTTGTGCTGTAGGTTACTAGTAATGAGACTATGGCGGGGATTGCGTACGGTCGAGATTGGATCATGGGCTTGGAACCTAAAAATTTTTGATGGAACTTAGGCTAAACGAGCATAACGCCAAAAATCAATAAAGATAGAACCTCCAAATTTGGTATAAGGTTGTCCCTTCCTATTTCCTTAGTGTTTTTGAAATTTGGGCTCCATTGGAGTAGTGGGTCGGGGACCAGCCACACATTTCTGAAGACCTTTAAGCATATCTTTAAAATTAATAAAGATAGCAACTTGAAAAAATGTAGAAGCTTCAAATTTGGCACAAGTGTGCTCTTTACTATTTCTTGTGTGTCCCCCTAATTTGGGATCTATTGGAGTGGTGGTTCTGTACCCCTCTTAGATCTCCCAAGCATTAAAAGCTTATAATCGAAGTTACTAACAATACTAACTTAAAGTTAATATAGAACGTTGTGTACAAGGGTTAACTAGTATTTAAAGTACAGCGCAGACTGCATATGGGCGAAATCAGCCCAAGGGTTCGGATTCTGGACCTTTTAATCGGTCTAAGGGCTAACGAACATATATAAAAGATCACGATAACTCAAAAACTAATGACGCTATCTTCATAAAAGTTTTGTTGTAGGGTACTCGTAATGAAACTACGGCGGTGATTGCGTACGGTGGGGAATGGTCAATGGGTTTGGAACCTATAACTTTTTGATCGAATTTAGGCCAAACGAGCATAATTCGGAAACCAATAAGGATAGGACCTCCAAATTTGGTATCAGGGTGTCTCTTTCTATTTGCTTGTTGTACTTGAAATTTGGGACCAATTGGAGTAGTGGTTTGATGACCAGTCAAACAGTTCCGAAGACCTTAAAGCATATTTTCGAAATTAATATATTAATAAAGGTAGTAACTTCAAACAAATTTAGAAGTTTCAAATTTGGCACATGGGTGCTCTTTACTATTTCCTGCGCGAGTTATGTTTTTATTTAAAATGAAACAACTTAATTTTTTGCAATTGGTCTTAAGACTGATTTTATTATATACTTATATTTTTTAATTCCCATAAAAATTTACAAAATTATATTATTTATTTTATCTAAACTAAAGCATACGACGTACAATTTTTATACGGCAGTACGTCAGTATGTCCATCTATATATCCGTAAATTGATACGCGCGTACACACAAAAATATTTATTTGAATGTTTTAGTACAAAAAATTTTATTAATTTCATATAATAGGTATATTTTGAATTTTTTTCAATATAAGATATTTTTTAAAACATAATCTTAGAAATATAAGAAAAACCAAAAACCATTTGTCAATTTGTAAATTTTCAAAATCCGATTACAGTACATCGCGTTACGCGTATTTTGGTTGCTCTCATGTAAATTCATGTACCTATTTATTTGTAAATTTTTTGACAGAAATTATACGTCAACTTTTATTTAAGTTTAAGATTATTTTTTAGTTTTTTTTTACGAACATATTAAGGTATTTTCAATTATGTTGAATGTATGTTTTTTTAAAAAAAAAATATTATTTTAAAATATTTTATTTTGAAAACTTAATCGTAGCAACATAAGAAAAAACAATTACAATATTTTTATACGCTTTGTCAAATTTTAAAATTTTAAATTCCGAAGTACAGTACACAACATACCTACTTATTTCAACATTTTTTGACAGAAACTGCATGCCGGACGCGTTTATTCTGGTTGATCTGTAAAGAACACATAATTTTTCCTAAGAAATGTTATTTTTGCTTCTGCAAACATACTATAGGTATTTCAATTATTTTGAATATATATAAAGTTTTTTTTATAAAAATATAGGTATTTTTAAAAACAATATTATTTTAAAATATTTCATTTTTAGAACAATAACAACATAAGAAAAAATAACATTTTTGTATGCTTTGTCAATGTTTAAATTTTAAAAATTCGAGGTACAGTACGTCGCATATGCTTTCATGTAAATTTATTTACATAACAACTTATTTCAAAATTTTTTGACAGAAACTGTACGGCGTCATGCTGAATTTGGTTGATCCATAAGTAACAAATCATTTTTCTTAAGAAATATTATTTATCAGAAACCGGTTTTTTATTTTACATAAAACTTAACAAAAAGTAACAACAATATACGATTTAAAAAAAAAAAAATTTTAAGCAAACGAAAACAAAGTACAGTACTTTTCGGTTATAACGACCATGAATGGACAGAAAATATGCGTCGTAATAAACGAATGTCGTTTTAAAAGAATGCTGTGAAATTTGAAAAATTAGTATTAGAATTAAACATTGTAGAATATGCTATTTTTTGAGCGGACTCTTCGAACTCATTTGCTAGAATTTTACATGATGTTCCAGCTTCAAGCTTATGTATAGTGCTTTTTCCTCTAATGAATTTTTTTTTTTGTATTTTTGATACGTTATGTTTTTTTTTATATTAACAAATAAATAAGAAAATACTAAATTCATCACCAAGCAACATAATTAGATATAATAAGTTTAAATAAAAAAAATATCAATGTAATAAAAAACTTTCATTTTTAGGTAAAATTTAATTCTTTGGCAAAAAGTGTAAAGTTTATTATAATTAAAATTGCACCGAGTTCGTTATAAATGAAAACTACTGTATAAACCAAATGTATTGCTTTCATTTCGAACAGAACTTATTATTTTTCGTTCACTTTTTAAGATAAAGAAAAAACAAAAACAAAAAAAAAATTTTAGAAAAATTTAAATCTCCTTGTTCATTGAATATTTGAACTAAACAAAAAAAGAAAGATACATATACATAAGTCGGCGCCTATAATCTTTTGATTTAGATTTAGCTGCGAGTTACAACCGAAAATGAATTACATTTACACAGAAAGTCGGCGCATAATATTAGAATCATAAGCCTTAACTTTTAACAGCGTGACCGTTAAATTCAAATTTACGTTAAAGACTGGTTTTCACCTGAAAAAACGCAATATTCTAAAAAAAATATCATTGTCCTATGAAAACAAAAAAAAACCTTTCTTTTGGTTGCTGTTTCATTAAAATTGGTCAAATAGTTTGTCCTAAAAAAGGATGTTTTAATTTGTATGGGAAAAAATAAGCCGATTAAATATTATGATATATTTGATTAATATACAATAAAAATGTATAATTAATTCCCAAAGATTTAATATAATTTCCGGAATCGCTTTAATATTTTTTTCTTGGAATATTACATATTTTTGAAATTTCTTTGAACGAGGAAGAGTGTAGTAGAGTAAACTGTGTCAACTCTGGGATACCAGTATGACCGTAACATATACATTATACCATCCGGTTGATTACTTTTGGTAAAATTTTATGCATACAGCTTTATTAGGTATAGTGCAATGCTCATATAAAGGTAGGAGTTGTATGGCAGCTATTCGAACGCTCTACAGTAGACCAACCAAAATTAGCATTAAATTGTCGTTACACTGTGACCAAACCAATTATAAGGCAAATACAATCAATATGATTTTTGGAATTTATTGTTGTTAAACAATCTACGGTTATATTCTACAAAATAAAATTATGTAGAATAAATGAGAACTTTTTGTTACAATAAAAATTTGTTTCAATGGTTCGTATAATCAAGTTAAAAGTATGTTAGAATTTAATTCCAACACAATCAATTGATATTTTTTTAAATCGCGTGTATTTCCGCGATTCTCAAGCACTACAGCTCTAAAATAAAATATATATTTTTAAACGACTAATTTTAAATATCTGATTACCTATTCAAATTATTTGCAACTGAGTCAAAATATTTGGCATTCAGTCTGCTGCTTAAATGGATTTTGAATTCAATGTGTTTTCTTAAAATTTGCATACATATTTCCAATATTAATTATTCAATCTAAAATTTTAAGTAATGAGCAACATAAAATTAAAATTAAGATTTATCACTAGCTTCTTATTCAATAAATTTTAAATAAAAGAATATTTACTAATCCCTTAATATTTACCTGTACATTTGTATGATTAAAAAGACTCTATCTATTTGTATTCACCAATTATTTTTTAGAAAGAAAAATATAAATAGTTAAAAATAAAAAAAAAATTCAAAAATTTAAAAACTTAAAATTTTCAGCACATTTTAAAAAAATTTTGTAAAAATGTGCCTATATAGTCTTCACTCTATCCGTCCGTATGTTTACAAAAACTTTTACACCGTTTGAAATAGACTAAAGAAATTTTAACCATGGGTAGTTTTTGAAAAAAAATAATTTCGTAGAAGAATTTTTTTTGTAGCCCCACCTGTTACAGGGCTACAGCCCCCCAAAGTTGGAAAAAGCCCTATATTTAAATTGTTATAACAAGAGTTCTGTTAGATATATTTTCAATCTGAAAACGGCAAACGATAGCTGGTTTCATAAACTTTATACATATTTAAAAGGAAAATGTTTAGGGTTGCCATACGGTACTAAAATTTAACATTACACAAAACTCAATTTTTGCAAAATATTTGGTCACACATATCTTCTGGCTCAAGCTAGGGTCTTGAAATTTTGGGAGAAGTTAGATATTCAGAAATTAGTGGGAGTCGGTTAAAAAATTTTTTTTTGTGAAGCCCCATGTTTAGGAGCTATAAGGGCTCGAAAATTTAAATTTTGCTATTTTTAAACACCTGTAACTTGAATACCTGTCCAAATTTTTTTTTAGTGATATACAAAATTTAAAGCTCTATAATTATATTTTGACATGTGTCAAAGGTTTCTCTTAATTTTCAAGGGTGACGAGTTATATAAAACTCAATTTTTGCAAAATTTTTGGTCCCATATATCTCCTAAACTGTTTAAGATAGGATCCTGAAATTTTGGGAGATATTATATCCAAATATTAATAGGAGTCAATTATCAAAATTTTTTTGTCAAGCCCCCTGTTTAAGAGCTATAAGGGCTCGAAAATTGAATTTTTGCTATTTTTAAGCACCTGTAACTTGAATACCAGTCCAATTTGTTTTTTATTAATATACAAAATTTAAAGGCCCAACATTATATTTGCAAAATTACCTGAAAAAATGGAGGGGGGCGGAGGGGGGGGGGTAGATGAAGTTAGATCCTTGAGAAACTTGGCAACCTTCCCCATTGAAGGGCTATAACAACTTTAAAATAAAAACTTTACTGTTAGCAGTAAATTTTATAAGTAAGCAGTAACTATTTCCAAGTAAATATTTCCAAAGTTAAACTCAGTATGTAATACAATATAAATTTGAAAATGTGCTTTTTTAAAAACCCTTGGTTTTTTTTCATCACTTTTTTGTAAACAATTATTCTTTCAACCGGGTTTCGCGGCCATTTTGAATTTAATGAGTAGGCTTGTTAGTATTAAGGTGGCCTTGGAGTAGAAAAGAGTTTAATCGTCTATATTACACGTTTCGTATTTTTTCAACCGTACTCCATGGTTAGCATACGTTTCACACCCTCTTACCAACAAATAAATTTTTGTGGAGGGGATTTTTAGTCGTGAAAAAAGTACATATTTTCAACCAGAAAATTGTGGTTGAATATTGCGCTTATACTAATACATAGATAATAAAGAAATAAAAAATTTTATTAGGGTCAGATAATATTTTATCTTATACGCATTTCATTCGTTTTAGAAAAATCATAGAAAAATTATCTACCTAATTTAGTAGGTAGTAAATTTTTAACAAAAACAAAATAAAAAAAAAAACCCAAAGAAACAAATTCTTTAATTTTTTTTAAGAATTATTTTTATAATTGAATATCTGATTTTAAAATCTTTCAAACTTTATAAATACGATTGCTGTGATTTTTATATTAACCTAACAAATTACATAAAATGTATTTAAAATTATATTATAACAATATTTACATAATCTGTATTTAAAACATATTGTATTATGTATATATTTTAAAAACCATAGTTAGCATTTTATATTAGATATATATGTACAAAGTTACAAAAAAAAATCAAAATCAGATACATAATTCAATATTTTTCTTCCGTTCTTTTCTTATACGTACCTCTCGCAATCAATTTTTTTTTAAAATGAATTTTTTTCACACACACATAGATAAGTAAGGCGATAAGATACTCTACTAAATTCTACCGTGTAAACGCAAGGCGATTAAAAAGCAGTCTACGTGTAATATAGGCCAATGCTCATAAAGGAACGGAAGCAATAGCATTTTTTTGTTTTAAGAAACTTATGAGTCATGACTCATGATCATACATGGAAATATATTTTTGTTAATAAAAAACTTAAGAAAAATTATATAAATAAACGACAAAAGGTATAAAGTAAATTGAAGAATTCAGAACCATTTTTTGCATGTTTATCAGAACATTCGTCTATATTACACGTTTCGTATTTTTTCAACCGTACTCCATGGTTAGCATACGTTTCACACCCTCTTACCAACAAATAAATTTTTGTGGAGGGGATTTTTAGTCGTGAAAAAAGTACATATTTTCAACCAGAAAATTGTGGTTGAATATTGCGCTTATACTAATACATAGATAATAAAGAAATAAAAAATTTTATTAGGGTCAGATAATATTTTATCTTATACGCATTTCATTCGTTTTAGAAAAATCATAGAAAAATAATCTAAAAAGAAAAAGCGGAAAAAAATTGTGTTGTGTGTTAAGAATTAAAAATTTTACATATTTTTTACTTTATTTTAGGCGTTTATGACATCAATAATACAAATTTAATCTTTTTTTGGGTTTTTTTTAGTATACTTACCACTCGCTCTCACTTAGTCGCTTCAATTTAAAAATTATCTACCTAATTTAGTAGGTAGTAAATTTTTAACAAAAACAAAATAAAAAAAAAAAACCCAAAGAAACAAATTCTTTAATTTTTTTTAAGAATTATTTTTATAATTGAATATCCGATTTTAAAATCTTTCAAACTTTATAAATACGATTGCTGTGATTTTTATATTAACCTAACAAATTACATAAAATGTATTTAAAATTATATTATAACAATATTTACATAATCTGTATTTAAAACATATTGTATTATGTATATATTTTAAAAACCATAGCTAGCATTTTATTTTAGATACATACAAAGTTACAAAAAAAAATCAAAATCAGATAATTCAATATTTTTCTTCCGTTCTTTTCTTATACGTACCTCTCGCAATCAATTTTTTTTTAAAATGAATTTTTTTCACACACACATAGATAAGTAAGGCGATACGATACTCTACTAAATTCTACCAAGGCGAGGCGATTAAAAAGCAGTCTACGTGTAATATAGGCCATTAGATAGGTAAACATTTTAGTAAAAATTAATTATTGAAATGTACATAGTTTCTACTTATCTACGCAGCTATTAAATTTAAAAATGGAATAAGGGGAGGAAAAATTTATTAATAGTTCAAACTTATTCTTAATAAAATAAATAAGAATTCAAATTTTGAAAAATTATTTAAAATATTATTAAAATTCAAATTTATAAAATTACTCAAATGCGTATGTTTTTTTAATATTATATTTTTAATTTTTTTATCAATTTAAATTTTTAATTTTATAAGAAATGCTTTATTTTCAAAAATTATCAAAAAATCTTGTAAACAAACACTTTTTAAATTAAAATGTAAACACTTAAACGTTAATTGAAATTCGCTTTGCATTGCACTTTTCTTGTAGCGCTAGATGTTAATTTTTTTTTTCTGTATAAGACAAAAGTACAAATTTATTTAAATTGACTCCTATTTGGTTTGATTTTAGTTTTACACAACGAAATCATATTATAATTGATTTGTCATTTTATAAAACGTCAAAATTTAGAACTGCTTTATTTGTATGTATTTTAAAACCCTCAAACAATCAAAGCATTCGTTGATTTTATTTCAAGAATAAAAAAAAAAAAATACATTTTTAATTCGCACTGTCAAGTTTGAGTAGATATGTAGAGGAGTTCCAAATTTAGACGTTTTATAAATAGACAAATCAATTATATGATATGTTTTTTTTGTGTAATACTAAAATCTTTCCAAATATAACTAAATTTAAATTAAATTGTACTTTTAAATTGTACGTTTTGAACAAAAACAATATATTGACAGCCCGTTTATTAGTCAATTTGTTTTCTAAATGATCTGCAAATAATTCTGCTTTATCTTTAATTCCCTTTGCCCAAGTACCGTCTGTTTTCATGAGCGGCGGGACGTGCTTTATCGGCTTTTTTACATTCTTCGTTGCTTTCCACAACGAGTAATTTAATTCTTTTGTTTCCGATAAACTTTTTATTTTAATATGATACTGAATTTAAGATCTGAATTTTTCTTTTAAGAGATTGTGTTAATGTTTAAAATCTTTTTATTATCTGGGTAACGTAATTGTTGCGTCTAGCACTTCTTTTTCGTTTTATTGAATTAGTTATATCTCTAGGCTAATTATTTGCTGCTGACCTATACTCAATTATTTTTATGTTATTACAAGCAGCTTTTTGAATTACATTAATAAAGCCTTCTAGTTCCAATCTTATTTGATTTTTTTTGGTTGTAAATTTATGTTTAAATTAATATTATTTGTGATTTCATACTTAACAAAATTAACTTTATAATACTTAAAAAATTTTCTACTTACTTTACCTATTCAAAAATATTACAAATTCTTACTAATTTATCTATTTAAAAATATTAAAAAACAAAAAAACCGGAATTTAATGAAAATACATTTATTCCAATTCTTTGAATTATTAAATTTTGTTATAAAAAGCTAATCAAAGCATTAATATATTTAATAATTCAAATTTTTCAAAATTGCAATTATTTTAAATTGTCAGTTTATGTACCTATTAGAAAACCTTATAAACGCAAAATATGCAATAAATTTAATTTTAAAATACAATTACAAATTTAGAACCTTTTATATAATTCATTTGAAATAGTGTATCAAATTTTAAGTGTCTATCTTTATTAATTTCGAAGTTAAGCTTTTTAATTTTGGGGTTTTTTAGTAGGCACCTGAATCACAAATACAATTAAGTCTAAATTTCGGGGACAAGAAGGAAATAAGAAAACACACCGTTATAACAAGTTTAAAGGTTCTATATTTGTTTCAAGTTACTATGTTTATTAATTTTGAATATATACTTTAAGGTATAGCTTGTAGTGGGGGTGGTACGATAACCGCTATTCCAATTTATCCAAAATTTCACGTACACAAAGCACATAAGAAAAAACACCTATGCAACAAATTTTAAAGTTCCGTCTAATTTTGTTTCGAAATTATACTCGTTTTGCTCAAGAGCTTCTAGAAATCGAACTTATTGTCCGATCTTGATCAGAACCAATCCCCGCAGTACTTGCATCACTAGTAACCTAGAGTGTAAATTTCATCAAAAAAGCGACATTAGTTTTTGAGTTATGGTGTTTTTTATATATACGTTCGATAGCCCTTGAACTTTTCAAAGGTTCCAGAACCCGAAACTATGCTCCAATTTCGTTCATATGTAGTCCCCTCCCCATCATAACTTCAATACTAGTTAACCTTTGTAAACCATTGGAACATTTTATCTTAATTTTAAGTTACTATTTTTATTAATTTCGATGATAATTGTTTAAACCTTGGGGGTCTAAGAGAGGTACTGAACCACCACTCGAATTGATCCCAAATTAGATGGACGCGCTGGAAATAATAAAGAACATGCATGTGCAAAATTTCAAGCTTCTGCATTTGTTTCCAGTTACGTTCTTTAATAATTTCGAAAATATGCTTTAAAATCTTCGGAACTGTGTGGCTGGTCCCCGACCCAGTACTCCAATTGGTCCCGAATGTCAAGGACACTAAGGAAATAGAAAGATACACGCTGATACCAAATTTGGAGGTTCTATCTTCATTGGTTTTGCTCGTTTGGCCTAAATTCGAACAAAATGTTCTAAGTTCCGGACCCATTGTCCAATCCTCACCGTACGCAATCGCCGCCGTAGTTTCATTACCAGTAACCTACAGCTCAAATTTCATGAAGATAGCGTCATCAGTTGTTGAGTTATCGTGATTTTTTATATATGCTCGTTAGCCCTTCGATCAATTAAAAGGTCCAGGATCCGAACCATTGGACCGATTTCGCCCATATGCAATCCCCGCCGTACTTTAAGTCCTAGTAACCTACACTTAAAATTTTATCAATATAGCTCCATTATTTTTTGATTTATCGTGTCTACGGACGGACGGACGAACATGGCTATATCGACTCAGGAAATCACGCTGATCACAAATATATATACTTTTCCATATCTAGCTCGCTTCCTTTAGGTGGTTACAAACACCATACCAAAGTTAATATACTCCTTTACCTATTCCATAGGCGTAAGGTATAAAAAATATTTCTAATTCGTAGCTGTCAAGTTTATGTATATAGAGTAGTTTCGATATTTGACGTTTTATAAAATTACTAATAAATTATATGGTGATATTTTTTTATTGTGTAAGACTAAACCGTACCAATTTCGATCAAATTTAAATAAAAATGTTCTTTTGTCTTACACAATAAAACACATTGACAGTCCGTGCAGCAATTCTATACTACACTCATAATTTAAATCAAACATTTTGGTTCTCTTATCTGTTTGCCACTATTTCTTAAAAAATCGGTTTGTTATGAATGTGTAGTGTATGTACATTTACTATATTGAATTTTATATTCTTCTTTTTCTAAAATTTTGTGTTAAAGCAAAATGAAAAAGTAAAAATATCAATATAGTACGCGTAATGCAACCTATTCAACTTCGAAAGTATTCGTACCAAGTTAAGGATATCGTGTAGGAGATGCAAAACTACAAAAAAGGTCCATCATGTATGGGATGCATAATAATAAATTTAAAGGTATGAGTATTGCCATCATTATTTATTGTGTGAAGTATATTTATAATAATTTGATGTACAAAATTTTTGTACATGTTGGCTTGATCTCGGCAGCACTTGTGTATTATATATATGATTTGAAGCGGAAAAGAAAGCACTAAGCAATTAAACAAAAAAAAAAAAAAAAATTATATATTTATATTTTAATTACGCGAAATGGCTTCGTACCAAAAGAGCAAACTAAAAATTAAAGGAGAACGGGTATAGAATGTGTGTGGAAAAAATTGATTAAAAGTTAATTTATTACCTTTAAGCCAACTTTCATATATCCCCAAATCAGTATTTATAAGACTTTCAAGTTCTTCACAGGTTCTCGCATTATAAATAAGTAGAGTATCATCAGCAAAGATGTTATAGTCAGCCCTCAAATTCCTATACTGGATATTATGAATATAAAGTAAGTAAAGTGTGGGACCAAGTACTGATCCTTGAGGAACACCAATATTTATAATATTTTCATTACTGAAAACTCCATTAATTTTTGTCATAGTTTTTCTATTATTAAGATATGAGTAAAGTAAATTATTAGCAGTACCCCTTATTCCGATTTCGTGCAATCTGTCAAGTAAAATATTATGGTTCACTGTATCAAAGGCTTTCTTAAGATCAACGAATACCGAACATACATAATTTCCCTGGTCCAGTTTATTTATAATTGAGTTGGTGGATTCAAGGACTGCAGAGTCAGTTCCAATTTTCTTTTGAAAACCAAATTGGTTTATATCAAATCCTACAACTTTTTGCACGAACTCCTGTATTTTAGAGTTAATTACCTTTTCAAATACTTTTCCAATACAGCTTGAGAGAGTAATCGGTCTATAATTTGATACATCTGAGGTTGATCCCGATTTAAATATAGGTACAACAATACTTGATTTTAGACACTCGGGATATATACCAGTATTTAGACACCTATTTATCAAGCATACAATTGTAGGTGTTATTAAAGTTGCAACATGTTTTAAATCTGAAGCTGAAATATTATCACCTCCCGGAGAACTATTTTTTAACTGCATGATAATGTTATGTATTTCCGTTTCATCTGTTGGTTTAAGAAAAATAGACTGTTCAACAAATCTATTTTTTATTGTGTATTTTTCAGCATCAACAATTTTATCAGCTAGTTTGTTTCCGATAGAACTGAAGTAAGAATTGCATGAATTTGCAATTTCAAAACTATCGCATGTTCTGATTCCATTACTGTTTATTTCTTTGATAACCTTACTTAACTCAGTTGATTTTTTCAAGATGAGATTATTTAGTACTTTCCAAATTTTCCTTTGATCACCACCAGCTAATTGTAGTTTATCATTAAAATAATTTTGTTTGGCTTTAGTTATTTCATAATTAACCTTGTTCTTTGCATTTTTAAAACTTGCTTGAATATCTATATTGTTAGGCTGCTTTTTCAACTTTTTAAACAGATTATTCCTCTTTTTGATCATATTCAATAATTCCTTTGTCATCCAATGACTGTTATTCCTCACTCTTCTGTGCGTTTTAATTGTAGAATTGACCTTCGCTTTTTGCAATATTTTAATAAGGTCATCCACATTTTGACATTTATTTATTTCAAGTAGTTTTCTTACATTTTCTTTATATTTCTTAAAATTTGTGGTGTAGAATTCTCTTTTAAAAATAGGCTCAACTTTTTTTAAAACTTTATTTTATTTGACACTAATAGCTTTATGATCTAGATTTACTATATCGTGTAGCTTAATATCAAAGTGAAACTTATCTATATTTGTCAGAATATGATCAATGATCGTAGAAGTATTTTCAGTCACTAGTAGTAGCAGATTCATAACTTAGTACGTTCCTTATAGTTACTCCGTTAGATTCTAACATCAATTTATATGATCTGGAGGGCTCTGTGTCTGTTAATAAATCAATATTTATATCACCCATCAGAACTATATTCTTATATTTATCAAAAATTAAATCTAGATGTGCTAATAAATCGCTGTTGTTATCACTTGGTTTTTTGTAACAAACTGCAATTTTTAAAGATGGAGAAGTATTATTTAATGAAACAATTTTAGTATAAAATTTATTAAATACTTCTAAAACCGTATACTGAATATTCTGCTTAATAAAAATAGCGGTTCCACCTCCTCATGATTCATTATTAGAATTAAAAAATGCTGAAAAACCAGGTATATTAAAAAATCTTTCTTCATCTGTATATAACCAAGTTTTACCAATCATAATAATATCAATATCTTCAGTCATATTTTTGCTTAAACTTCTAGCATTAAAATGCACCATATTTATATTATTGTGTTTGTTACGTATCATGGTTCACTAATCATGTAATTTTGCCAAGATTCTCTAATTTTTTGTAGGTGTTCTCTGTATTTATTATCAATATGTCTTCTAAAATAAGTTAAGTCTTTAAGTACTTCCTTTTTGGGTATTCCTGTGTTATCATGATAAGTAAAATATAGCTGACTAAGTTCTTAATAGTTATTGGCAACCCTTCTTGATGAATAAGTACCTTCAAACTAGTTTGAGTAATACCATCATAACAAATGTCATCTTTGTCATGGAAATAAGATAAGAATAATCTAAAGCCCTATATTTAAATTGTTATAACAAGAGTTCTGTTAGATATATTTTCAATCTGAAAACGGCAAACGATAGCCGGTTTCATAAACTTTATACATATTTAAAAGGAAAATATTTAGGGTTACCATACGGTACTAAAATTTAACATTACACAAAACTCAATTTTTGCAAAATTTTTGGTCACACATATCTTCTGAACGGCTCAAGCTAGGGTCTTGAAATTTTGGGAGAAGTTAGATATTCAGAAATTAATAGGAGTTGGTTAAAAAAATTTTTTTGTCAACCCCCATGTTTAGGAGCTATAAGGGCTCGAAAATTTAAATTTTACTATTTTTAAACACCTGTAACTTGAATACCTGTCCAAATTTTTTTTTAGTGATTAGTGATACAAAATTCAAAGCTCTATAATAATATTTTAACATGTGTCAAAGGTTTTTCTTAATTTTCAAGGGTGACGAAGTTACAGCTCCTGCTAATTCCAAAAAAAAGCCCTATATTTAAATTGATATAACAAGAGTGCTGTTAGGTTTATTTTCAATCAAAAAACGATAGAAGAGAGCTGCTTTTATAGGGTTTACAAAATTGTGTCGTTTAAATGTATAGGATTTCCATACGGTACTAAAATTTACCATTACATAAAACTCAATTTTTGCAAAATTTTTGGTCCCATATATCTCCTAAACGGTTTAAGATAGGATCCTGAAATTTTGGGAGGAGTTAAATCCTCAAATATTAATAGGAGTCAAATATCAAAATTTTTTTGTCAAGCCCCCTGTTTAGGAGCTATAAGGGCTCGAAAATTGAATTTTTGCTATTTTTAAGCACCTGTAACTTAAATACCAGTCCAATTTGTTTTTTATTAATATACAAAATTTAAAGGCCCAACATTATATTTTAACATATGTTGAAGGTTTTTCTTAAATTTAAAAGCAGTTCCTTAAATTGAAGAAAGAGTCTCTCAGTTTTACCCATTTTTGCTTAGATAGTATAATTTTAAATAAAATTCTAAATTTTTGTTCACAATTTAATTCCTAGAACCTGAAAAAATGGAGGGGGACGGAGGGGGGGGGGGGAGTTAGATGAAGTTAGATCCTTGAGAAACTTGGCAACCTTCCCCATTGAAGGGCTATAACAACTTTAAAATAAAAACTTTACTGTTAGCAGTAAATTTTATAAGTAAGCAGTAACTATTTCCAAGTAAATATTTCCAAAGTTAAACTCAGTATGTAATACAATATAAATTTGAAAATGTGCTTTTTTAAAAACCCTTGGTTTTTTTTCATCACTTGTTTTTCATTGCACTCAAAATAGTGTCATTTACCTTATCGCTTTGATTTTTAAAAGCTTCAGTAAATTTTTCCATTTTACGTAATTCCGCTTGTTGCTCCATTTTAATTTCTTCTAATCTTTTCATATAATTTGATTCGATAGCTCTTAGCAGATTAATAATTTCTGATTCATTCTTTTTTATTTCTTCTTCAAATTCGTTTTTATATTTCCTTAGATGTTGATTATTTTTTGTTACTGCACTCTCCATATTTTGTAGAACTAGATCTACGTTTTGAATATATAATACACAGTCTGCACATATGAATTTTACATTTTTATTTGTGTACACAATATTAATGGTTGACTGATCCAACCCAGAACATTTTAGTTGTTCGTGACATATTATACCCGTTTCACCTTTTATTTTACTTTTGCATTTATGGCACGACGCCATTGCACATTCTTTTATTTAATTAAATTTAAAAGTTTTTATTTTTTTTTTTTTCTTCTTGTTTTCTTTTATATTTTTTTTTATTGTTTTTTTTTATTAATTTTAACCGATATAATTATTGATCAAAATATACATTCGCACTGTTTAACAGTTCAATTAGAACAATCCAATCCAATCCAATTATATATTTCACATCTAAATATTCAACAAAACCGCTACCCCATTTAAGTATATCTGACTTCTTGACTAAGTTCTTCTGCAGGGTATGGTGGTTTAAAGTGATACACAGTCGGAATTAAACTTCCTTTTTCAAGTATGGCTAGTTCTTTTATGAAATTTTGTATATCATTTCCTAATAAAAATTGAAGATCAACTACTAAAATTTGTTTAACCATGTTGAATGTTATCAGTGGAATAACCTTTTCATTATTTAAATTTCTGTTTATATTAATTTTAAAATAGTTTTTATATAAATATAGGTTAGTAATATTAGTTTTCACTAATACAACTATGTTGTTTCACCCATTTACTATGATGGTGGCTTCGGAATTTGTCTGTAATATTTGTAACTCAAAATATATTTCATCAAGGTAAATTTTCAAGAGATATTTCATTTAACTGTAAATATCTAGTGCTTTTTAAAAATCCAAGAGATAAATCACAGATATTACCTTCAGCTCGCCAGATTTATCCAAATCAAGTCAAAGCATTTGAAAAAGTATATAATGAAGTGACGTCAGACCCATACAGGTATATATTAATAGATCTTACTCAAGACATTAATGATATATTTCGATTAAGAAGTGATATATTTGGAAAAAATTTCTGCTTTTGTACTTTGAGAACAATTTGGGGAAGAATATGAAACGTTTGAAAACCAATCGACACATATTGCATCTATTAAAAAGTTCTAAATCGAAATTTCAAAAAGTAATAATAAAACATTGAGATGCCGAAATAATAAAAACTTTTTGTGAAATTGCTTTAAATATTTTAAAAGGTAATTGTAATCTGAGTAAAAAAGCAACAACTCAATTACGAAAGTATAAAAAGGAATTGAGATCACCCATTTGCCGTAAAAAATCTATAAATAGCAAAAGAAAAATCATTATTCAACGATGTGGATTTTTACCTACACTTCTTGGTGCACTACTTTCAGGAATAATAGGAAATTTTATAATATTAATAGGAAATTTTACAGGAATAATAAGAAATTTTACGTAGAAGTGAATGAGTTGGATAAAGCTATGAAAAAAATTTTGTTAAATAAACACCTGACAGATACACAAAAATGGTACTTATATCGTCAAAATCTATTTAAAGTCAGAAACAAAAATAGAGTTCATCCTCTAAATAAAAAGGACCAGGTAAAAATTAGAAGCAAAAATTAAAAGCAAAAGGTACTCAAATTCGTGCAAAACCTATGTATGTAGATGTAGAAACTCAATCAAATACTCCTGTATATAAGGATGCTGCAACACAAGCTTTTGCTCAAGAAGATGTATATGAAAAACAAGTTGAGGAAGTATTCGATGACGAAATGGAAGAAGAAGTTTTTAAAAAACATTGTCTGCTGCTTCAGCTGGAGAACGTCTAAGAAAAAGAAAATCTATTAGAAATAAAAATGTATAAATTTTTGAAACTGATACAGGAGACATAATATCAGTTCCTTTAGACAGCCCAAGCCCACCAACGAAAAAAGAAAAAACTATAAAAAGTAAAGAGATAAATAGTTCAGCAAGACGTGTTTTACGGTCAGCAGCAGGTAATACTCAAACAGAACTTAATTTTCCAATACGAAAAAATAAATCAACAAGCTCATGGACAATATACAAGTAAATGATGAATTTTACGTCACTTTACTAAGTGATTCATCCATGAATTATTACCCGCAAAATACATTGTCATCTTTTACAAATAAAATGGATAAATACATTATTGATTCAAATTGGAAAGTCGGTATTTCTGAAATATATGTTAATAATTTTATACCAAATGTTTACGGTGAAGAGTGGGATAAAAGTACACAAATTTATATCCCAGGTATGAAAAACGATATTCTTGGTGTAGGAACTACATACATACCATACAATTCAAAACAAATGTTATGCGACTGGAAGGTATTTTTAATACCAACATTAATTCAAAATGTACCACCATTTCCTGGTTATTCTAGGAAAGAAGTTGTGCGGCAGCTGATTTGGGGCATTTTTAACTTTTTGAATGATAATAAAAACTACACTGAACCAGATAAAAATGAAGATTTTCCTACAGATTTGACCTATACTACTATATGTTTAAGTAAACCAAAGGTAGATATTAAGATCAGAACAAAATTCGCATATACTTTAGAGGGACTTTTAAAAACATGTTTCCAACAAGTATTACCTAAGGTAAAGGAGCTTAAACAACATAAACCTCGAGTACTTGAAGCTTACAAACTTTTAATTAATAGTTTAGGCTTATTTTCTGTAGGAAAACCTGATATGTTTTTTATATATACTGATATTATTAAACCACAGAATGTAGGTGTAAAAGATGTAAGATGTTTAAGAACTATCAACATAGAGAACACTTTTACAGACATAGTGAAGGAATATAACAATATTCAATATTGCAATGTGGAAAAATCATTTGATAGTATTTCGGTATTATTATGTGATAAATATGGTTATAAAATAAATTTTTCCGGAAGTAGTATTCCCACAAAAGTTGTATTGCATTTCATAAAACTATAAATAAAAGGAATTTAAAAACATTATATATTATTTTATTTAAACATTACGGAGAGAGCATACTATAAATATTATTTAGTTCAATCAGGAAAAGGACTTGACGATATTGGTCCGGTGTTACATTCAGTTGTACCTTACCAAAGGGGGCGAGGGTTAGGAAGCTTTTTCGGTGGACATTTCAGATATTGAAAACCAATATTTACGTCTGGAGCTAATATACAGGTGCGAATTTGAAAGAAGTTGTACAAGATAAAGTTAAAGAGATAATTAAAAATGTAAGACGAGGTGTGGTTCAAAAACTAAATGAAATGTATGGACAAGGGAAAATTAAAAGAGGAAAACCTATAAAACGGCCACTCATTAATAATTTAAATTATTTTACGTCAAAGCGACGCAAAGTGAGTAACAAAAAGAAACAAAAAGATACTTTTGGTTAATTATGATTGAATGTATGAAGTCTGAGTTGGATATTTTTAGAACACAACCTATTCAGTCCAGTATATTACGATCTGAAGAAGTTTCCTACAACCCTATAGCTTATTTGGATAATCCATCAGTCATAGAATTTGTTTCATTAGGACATGGAGGTACATATAGGGATCTTTCTTCTGCATATCTAAAATTAAAAGTACAAGTTTAAAAAAAATGGAACTAAATGGGATAATGATAAAAACACTGAGGGAAAATTAATTCAGCAACCAAGTGTAATCAATAAGCTTTTACATTCATTAATAAGACAATGTAACGTTCAACTAAATGGAAAAAATATATCTCCATCCGATGGAAATTATCATTATAGATCTTATATTGAATCATTATTAAGTTATGGTACAGATGCCGCTCAAACACATTTAGAATGTGCTGGATGGATGTTATACAAGCCAAATATAGCCAAATTTGATAATAATGGTTCAAAAGAATGTCAAAAATTGTACCAAAATAGCAATGTAGTAGAACTTATGGGAAAACTACATTTAGACATGTTTAATCAACCAACACTCCTCATAAACAATGTTGATATTCGAATTCTTTTAACACTTGAAAAACCAGATTTTAACTTTTTTGCAGATGATTCTGACGAGTCTAAAAATTTTAGAAGCGACTTTATTTATGAGACATGTTTTTATTACTATTAATCCTAGTGTACTATTAGCACATAATACTGTATTGGAAAAAACTAATGCCAAATACAATTATAAACGTATAGAGGTAAAAAGTTTTACCATTCCACAGAAAAGTTCATCAATATTACTTGATAATGTCTTCAATGGCCAGCTACCAAACACAATAATATTTTGTATGACAGAAAATGTAGGTTAAACAAAAACATATAATTTTAAACATTTTGACATTTCACAATTTGTGTTAAACGTAAATGGAGTTCAAATACCTAATTCAGCAATTGAAACCAGTTTTTCGGATGAAAATAATTGCTACACAAGAGCATACAGTACACTTTTTTCAGGTACTGGAATTTACCACAATGATAAAGATCATCAGATAACAAAGTCTATGTTTGGTAATGGATTTTTCATGTTAGCTTTTGATTTAACTCCAGATGCATCAGGAAATGAAGTGTGTCAAGGTTAATTAAATCAGGGTACAGTTAAAATTGAGGCAAGGCTATCAAAACCACTTACATCTACCCTGACTGGTATTGTTTATGGAGAATTTAATGCAAGCTTACAAATTGATAAAAACCGAAATATATTTACAAATCTATAAATACTACACATAAAAATGAATTTAAATATTTGACAAAATGTCGCTGTCTTGTGCACTACTGGATGTAACGTTTTGTTGTGATGATAATAATACTTTGTTTGCAAAAGATATTTGTATAGTTGGTATCAAAGAACCTTGTAAAAAGTTTATGAAAGAGCTCAAGAATAAATTTCCTACTAGAGAATTTATAAATGATAATTTTGAAAATTATTCTTTTGGAACTGTGTATAACGATAAAATAAATAAAGAGCTCTGTCAGATACTAGAAAATTTGATGTTATTATACAAATAAAAAAATTAAAAAAGAGTTTTATCGAACTACATAAAAGAAGCAACCAAGGTATATGACTTGAGTCAATTTGATTAATGAACACTCTAGAAATAAGCAATGTATTAAGATGTAACAAACAAACGAGTAAAATTTTTAAAGGAGTTTTTGCTTTAGATCAACTCCCCAAAACAATTAAAACACAAACTTTTTTAATTGTAAACACAGATAAAGCAAAAGACCCAGGAACACATTGGTTGGCTATTTATATTCCTAAACATGGTTGTATCGAATATTTTGATTCTTTTGGCAGAAAACCTGATAAATTAGAAATTTTAAGTTACTTAAAAAACCAATGTATAGTTTTTAATGAAAAACAATTACAAAGCAACTATTCAGATGTCTGTGGACAGTATTGTTGTGTTTATTCATGGTATAGATGTAGCGGTTATAGTATGAATACCTTTTTAAAAAAATTTAATGTAGATAATCATGAAGAAAACGACAAATTGGTTCTAAATACCTTTCAAAAGATTTTTGGAAAATACAATTCGTTACAAACCTGTGTTCCTAAAACATATAAATAAAAAAACTACATAAACAATTTTAATAACATTGTAACAATGGAGGAATCAGGTCAGAACACAAATTTATTGTTGAGTTACACATATTTCCTCAATAAATGTCATACATTAAAAATTTCTGTTAGATTTGACTGTGAGAAGTTTGAAGCTTCATGCATATTTCATCGTAACGTTAAAAAGGCAGTTACCTTAAAATTTGATGATTGGAATATATTTAATTATCAATTTAACGCAAAATTCGATATGCAGATGATAAAAGACATAAAACAGAGTTTTCATCATGGGCTAAGATCTGTGAACAAACGAAGCATAAATATTAACAGAGAAGAAGCAGAAACATTATATAGTTTAATTAATTTCATCCAAGTAGTAATGATCTATAATACCAATGCTGAGTTAAATATAAAAGAATATGTTGGGGAATATCTGAAGTTATGTGATGAACAAAAAGTATTACGGTTACAACAAGAATTTTATATTGTGATGCAACGTTTTAATGCGCAATGCAATTACTCAAGACTATTTTATGAAATTCCTGTAATTTTAAAGGAAAAAATCTGTAATATTGTATATAAACAAATAAAATAAATAGCAACAAATAATATAATTCAATTTTTTTTTATTTTTTATATATTTTGATAAACATTATTTAATCAAAAATTTAACATTAAATCATCAAAATAATCAGGATCTCCCTGCTGATTACTTATATCCCAAATTTCATTAATTGGAACTCCTTCCTCATCTTCAGCAATTTCTTCTTCCACTTCTTCTTTATCTTCCGATTCAACTATGTGAAAGGGAAGTATAAATTCCTACGTTTCTGTTAATTCTTCGTCGTTTATGGTGGACGTAATTTCATTCTCTTGTATCTGGCATTCTGTATTTAAATAGTCAGTTTCATGAAACGGATATGTTGTAGAATCAGGCTGCATGTTATTGAGTTGTTACTAACAGTCAAAATGGAAATGAAATAAAATTGAAAATAAAAGTCCAGTTATATACTCATGTAGAAAAGTATAAAAGCAAATTAAACTCAATCAAATGATTAGTTTAAACCATGCTTTGGTCTATCATTTTATGTATAATAATTATTATATCATTACTTTTAACATTTTTAAAACAAAATGTCAAGAGCTCAAATAGTGGCTGAAATTCATAGACAGGCAAGACGTAAATTTCTTAGAAGAAAATTCAAACAAAAGGGTTTAAATGACACATGGCAAATTGATTTAGTAGAAATGTTACCATATGCAAAGTTTAATGAAGGTTATAAATATATGTCGACAGTCATTGACACTTTTTCCAAATATGCCTATGCTGAACCTGTGAAAACAAGAAATGCTGAAAATGTTTTAAATGCCTTAAAATCAATTATTATTAGAGCTAAAGTTATACCAAAACGAGGAAGACTATAGTTGCCCTTGTCAACTTTTAGATACCCGTGCATACCCACTATGGTGTAAAAAATAAATCCTAATTTACTTCCCTTATACATTTAACTCATTACTCCATAATTTTGACGTAAAAAAAAAAAAAAAAAATATTAAAAAAAAAAAAAAAAAAAAAAATCACAAAACAAAAAACAAAATTTGTATTCATTGTCCCATAACTTTAGCTTAAAAAAAAAAATTAACAAAAAAAAAAACCCAAAAAAAAAACAAAATTTTCATTCATTGTCCCATAACCTTTAGCTTAAAAAAAAAAACAAAAAAAAAAAAATGGCCCACCCTAAAATTCCGATGGTCCGAGTGATGTCCAACTTTGCTAACTAACTTGCCCTAGTACTTTACCTGCCCAATTTTAATTTTAACCTTGTAGCTTTATTAGATTCACAGTAATTGAATCGAAAACTTTGTATGGCAGCCCCCCAAAATAGGGCCGTAACATTTTGAAACTTCATATAAGTGCTCGATTCATTATATAACTAACCGTGTATAATTTTCAGCCTCGTAGTATAATTAGTTTTGAAGAAATTCATATTGGTGCAAAGAAGTTGTATGGCAGTCCCCAGAAAATGGGACCCTAACATTTTGAAACTTCATATAAGTGCTCGGTTCATTATATAACTAACCGTGTGTAATTTTCATCCGCGTAGTATAATTAGTTTTGAAGAAATTCATATTGGTGCAAAGAAGTTGTATGGCAGCCCCCCGAAAATGGGGCCCTAACATTTTGAAACTTCATATAAGTGCCAGAGTCATTATAAAACTAACCGTGTGTAATTTTCATCCCCGTAGTATAATTAGTTTTGAAGAAATTCATATTGGTGCAAAAAAGTTGTATGGAAGCTCCCCGAAGACTTGGTCCGATTTTAACCAAAAACAATAGGGAACCTAGAAATTGTCTAAAAACCACTTTGTGTGAATTTCAAGACTCTAGCCCTTTTAGTTTTTGAGTTATCATGCTGACACACGGACTAATTTTTCGATTCTGAGCCGATACGTACCCTTGACACTATATCTAGCTCGTCTAGATCGATGCGTTACAAACGGAGGAGCAATTTTAATATACCCGATGTCATATATGTATGCACGGGTATAAAGATAATCACTCTGATCAGGGTAAAGAATTTTTTAATTCACAATTTCAAAATTATATGAAAGAAAAATCAATCAATCATTATCATACATTTAGTGAATTAAAAGCATCAATTGTTGAACGATTCAACCGCACATTAAACGAGGAAGGTTATAGTTGCCCTTGTCAACTTTTAGATACCCGTGCATACCCACTAACCGTTATTTATTTTCCCTATGCTATTATAAATATAACAAAAAAAATATAAGAAAGTAAAACAGTTAAAAAAAAATTTAACTTATTAGGTATCCCATAATTTTTGATTAACTGATGCTATTATAAAAAAAAAAAAAAATAGCCCACCCTAAAAGTTGGTCCGAGTGATGTCCAACTTTGCCAACTAACTTGTCCTATTACTTTATCTGCCCAGTTTTGATTTTAACCTCGTAGCTTCATTAGATTCACAGTTATCGAATTGATTACTTTGTATGGCAGCTGCCCGAAAACGGGTCCGTAACATTTTGAAACTTCATATAAGTGCTCGATTCATTATATAACTAACAGTGTGTAATTTTTATCCTCGTAGTATAATCAGTTTCCAAGAAATTCATATTGGTGCAAAGAAGTTGTAAGCAGCCCCCCGAAAATGGGGCCGTAACATTTTGGAACTTCATATAAGTGCTCGATCCATTATATAACTAACAGTGTGTAATTTTCATCCTCGTAGTATAATCAGTTTCTAAGAAATTCATATTGGTGCAAAGAAGTTGTGTGGCAGCTCCCCAAAACCTTAATCTGGTCTTAAACAAAAAGAATAGGGAACCTCAAAAATGTCCAAAAAATGTTTTGTCTGATTTTCAAAACTCTTGCTCTCATTTTTCAATTCTATCTCTTATAATTAATTTTTAATTCACCAATATATTAAACTTAAGCAAAATCAACTTCATATGATCATATTCATATAATAATCATCATATCCATAATCTATCAATCTATCAATATCAATAAGCCATTTACTTAAAAAAAATCTTTGTCTTCTTTTTTCCTTATCTTAAATAAACTACGCATCATTTAAATCATATGAAATTCTAAATCGAAATCGTTATCTACTTTTTGTAACAAAAACAAAAAGCAAAAAAACAAAAAACAAAAAAACAAAAAAAAAAATTCATATAATTTCATATACAAGGTGCATAGCTAAATTTCAAATTTTTGTATGAAAATGTTGGAGTTGAAAAAGTTAGTTGTTCGAGAGCTACCCGAAGTTTTAGTCCGATCTTAACCAAAAAAATAGGGAACCTAGAAATTGATTGAAAAATATTTTGTGAAAATTTCAGAACTGTAGCTCTTTTAGTTTTTGAGTTATCGTGCTGACACACAGACGGACGGACAGACACACATAGCTAGATCGACTCATTTTTCGATTCTGAGCCGATACGTACCCTTGACACTATATCTAGCTCGTCTAGATCGATGCGTTACAAACGGAGGAGCAAATCTAATATACCCGATGTCATATATGTATGCACGGGTATAAAAATTCGATGTGGAAAAAATTTAGTTTAAACCGGAATTATAATTGGTTAATTCTACAAAACATAGTACAACAAAACTTCCTCCTGAAAAAATCACAAAGAAAAACGAAAAAATATACTGAGGAATGTCTATACTGAACCTAAAATTATCCAGAAAAATAAATATAAGGTTGGAAATTTTATAAGAATAAGTAAATATAAAGGTCATTTTGAAAAAGGTTATCAGCCAAATTGGTCATCTGTAATATTCAAAGTTGAAAAGATCAATAATACTTAACCTGTTACATATCAATTATCAGACTACACTGACACACCAATTTCTGGAGGCTTTTATCAAGCTGAGCTTACACCTGTAAAATACCCAGATACTTACATTGTTGAGAAGATTATTAAAAAACAAGGAAATAAAGTATACGTAAAATGGCTTGGATTTTATAACAATCATAATACATGGATAAATAAAAAAGATATTGTTTAACTATTGAATATTTTATTCTTTTTTTAAATATATATATATGTACAAACAAATACAAACTCATATTTTATTATATCTTTTGTCTCTTATACCCATATGGTACAGAACTGTAATCTTCTAATATTCGGCGCTTTTCTTGTCTTGGCTGATATCGCTTAGTTTCAGTTGTTGTAAACACCTCATGATTTTTGGTTCTTTTAATATTATCGGAAATTATGAATATATCTGTTGTGTCTTGAAAATTTAATACAGCATCTTTAATACTCTCAAAATTTACTTGTTTTACAGCATTATAGTTTAGTGAAATACCTTTAACTTTACGTACTTCTTTTTCAGTATTATCTTTGGTACAATATACTTTATATGCATAATTTTTCGGTCCACCACTAACAAATTCTGTAATATAACTACCAACACCATAATATTCCAATTCATCAGTCATATCACCAATGTATTCTCCTACTGCTGGATCTTTTCCTCCTGCTTTGCTTACGTATATGACAGAATCCGTGTCTACAATACTCTATCATTAAGCTCTTCTAAATAACCATATAGTTTAGTCGTGCTTGTGTTGTTGTGTATGCTGCTATGTACACATTTATGGTAGGTAAAGAATTTGCTGCTTCATCTTCATATTGCCAGCTAACTATTATGTTTTCTTCATTTATTGGTAATATTGAACATACTTCTACAGAAGGATTTGTTAACAGCTCATAAAATTGGAAAGGTTAATTTACAATCATTGTTTGTTGTCGGCTGCCCAAATTTACCCTAAAATGAGTTCAAAATTAATTTAACAAATTACCTTAATCCAGGGTTATTAAGAATTTTTTCATAATCTAACTTAAAAAGTTTTCTATATAATTTTCTTTTTCAGTTTGGCAGATATTAGGCCAATCAGAAGCTTCTTGTTTAATTTTTATAAATTTATTCATCATTGATGTAAATAGGCCGTCATTTGAATTAATTTTATCATATTTTACTGTTTTGTATTCCCAAACTTCGTAAGTGTTTATAAGTTTGTAACCCTTTTCAATAGCTTTTACGACTTCATCAATCACCCGTGTTCCTGTTATTGATCTTTCTGTGTCAGTATGATAAAAATATTCTCCTTGGTACTTTTCTTCACTGCAACTTGTACAAAGTGAAAACATTAATTTATTATTTTGCTTTAGTGGAAGAACCGGGTGTAAAAGAAGTGGTGGGGGTAACATTTTACACTTAATTATTCCATCAATGGTTGATATATTTAATTTAGAAGTATTTTCTCCTATGTAAACTGTTGGATGCTTAATAGGAAATTTTCCTCGTTTGTATATAGAGAGCATATATCTATATATTTAATTTTTTCTCCTGGTTTACATTTATAGTATGTGTAAACATTTCCAGTCCTACCCCCGTAAAATGCATCTCTAGGATTTAATGGAGCTGTGTTCAATAGTTGATGATTTTGCAAGTTTTTGATGTTTACGTTTTTGTTCAGTTCGTCGCGGAATTCACATTCCCACATCTCTCCAACATTGTTTCCAAGAAATTTTAAGTGTTCAGATTTTGATAGTGTTTTTTCATACCTCCGATTTAATGTCACACACAAAAATTTTGCCAGCGTCTAGCTAAATGTGTAAAATGTGCAGGGTCACATCTATCAACGAATTGTGACAAAGACAAAAAGGCTACGCCGAAGTGTGCAAACTGCCTTGAGGCACACCCCGCAAACTATAGGGGGTGCGTAGTTGCAAAAGAATTACAAAAGAGAAAAAAAAGTAAACCAAAAGCAGCTCTAGAAGCTTAAATCCTAGCAGGGTCATTGACGGTTTATCGTATGCCCAAGTATCACAAAATAGTGCAAAAGAACCTATTAGTGCAACAAAACAGAACAATGTAGCATTAGAAAAATCAGCTGAAAAAATAATAAAAAGCACTAACGTTAGGAATATAACTCATAGTACAAATAGCATTCATAAACCTAACACTAAAGCTGATAATAACATTTTAATGCAGATGATGCAAAATTTGTTAAATTCAATGAATGATATCTCTAAAAGAATAACTAATTTAGAAAACAATTCTAGCAAAAGCTATAGTGGTACTCCGAGAAAATTTCTAAATAATGGCCCAAAATAAAATTAGTATTGCTACATGGAACGCAAACGGCGTACTAAATAAAAAACTAGCATTAGAGCTATTTCTAAAAACCAAAAACATTGATGTGTGTCTCCTATCAGAAACTCATATGACAAGACAGTCAAAACTAAAAATAATAGGTTTCACATGTTATAATGCGACACACCCTAGTAATAAACCGCGAGGAGGTAGTGCAATTTTGGTGAAAAACTTTTTACTACATCATGAAGAGTGTAAAATAGAAACTGATGAATTTCAACTTTCAGTAATACGTGTTAAGTCCCTTAAACAGGATTTAAACATTGGGGCTTTATATTGCCCTCCTAATTACAATTTAAGGATTATGATCCTTAAAGACCTCTTGAACCCCCAAGTCGGTTCATCCTAGAAGGATAGGTTCATCCTAGGAGGTGACTACAATGCCAAACATATCGATTGGGGTTCAAGACTTACCTCAACAAGAGGAAGAGAGTTAAGGAAAGCTATTAGAGAGTTGGGTTGCTATTTTCATTCTACAGGCGAACCAACTTATTGGCCTACTGATACAAAAAAAACTCGTGATCTACTGGATTTCTTCATAACAAAAAAAATATCTCCAAATTTTATTAGCCTAGAAAATAATGAATATTTAGACTTAGACCATTCGGCTGTCGTACTAAACCTTCATGAAAAAATTGTTAAGAAACAAAATAAGCCTACACTTGTTAATAAATCAACAAATTGGTTCAACTTTAAACAAGAGATAGAAAATAATATAAATTTAAGGGTTAAAATAACAACTAAAGATGAAATAGATTTAGCAATTGAAAATCTTAATAAAATTGTCCAAAATGCTGCATGAAATAATACAAAAGAATGTAAATACATGACAGCAGGACCTAATTATCCTAGAGATATATTAAATGGCGATTAAACTAAAGAGAAAAGCTAGACGAAGATGGCATGAAACACGTGACCCAGCTGATAAAACTGTGTTGAATAGAATAACGCAGAATCTTAAAAGAAGAATTCTTGAAATAAAAAACAAATCATATGAAAAATATGTTGAGAATTTATCAGCTAAAAAAGAAAGAAATTACTCTTTGTGGAAAGCAACAAAGAGTTTGAAAAAACCTGTAGTGCCAGTCCCATCAATTCGGAAAATGGATGGTAAATGGGCAAAAAATAATAAAGAAAAAGCCGAAACATTCGCAGATCACCTGGAAGAAATTTTTCGGCCCAATGAAATAGAGTCAGACCTCTACATTGAAAATGATTTCAGAAGAGAAGAAAATGGCATTGAACTAATTTGAAGAAATTAAAGCTCTGAAGTCAAAAAAAGCACCAGGTTTCGATCTAATTACTGCAGACATTCTAAAACAACTCCCGAAAAAAGGGATAACAATGTTAACATATATAATGAATGCTATGTTAAGGTTAAATTATGTACCTAACGTTTGGAAGGTGGCAGAAATAATTATGATACTTAAGCCAGGAAAGCCTCCAAACGAAACAAAGTCTTATAGACCTATCTCTTTGTTACCAATTATGTCAAAACTCTTTGAGAAACTGTTATTAAAAAGGTTGAAACCTATAATAGAAAACTAATTCCAAACTATCAATTTGGTTTTAGAGAAAAACACTCTACTGTTGACCAAGTACATAGAATTACTGATATAATTGAGAAAGCTCTAGAAGAAAAACAAATATGCTCTACAATATTTCTAGACGTAGCACAAGCATTTGATAAAGTTTGGCACGAAGGCTTAATTTATAAGTTGCGGCAACTATTACCTAAAAAATATGTAGATATACTCTCATAATACTTAACTGATAGACTGTTTAGAATTAAACAGGATGAAGAGTACTCTACACTGAGAGAAATTAAAGCGGGTGTGCCTCAAGGAAGTATCTTGGGTCCAATATTATATACTTGCTGTATACTAGTGACTTGCCCCAATTTCAAGAAATAACTGTAGCGACTTTTGCTGACGATACTGCAATAATGGCAGTAGGATCAAATGTCGGCGAGGCTACAAATAAACTACAAAAAGCAAGTGATAAATTATATCTTTGGACCAAAAGATGGAAAATTAAACTAAATGAACTGAAATCAGTGCAAGTAAATTTTACAAATAAACCTATTCAAAATCCCCCAGCCGTACAATTAAATGGGGTAGATATTCCTCATGAAAATAAGGCACAATACCTAGGAATGACATTAGATGTCAAGCTAAAATGGAAAGAACATGTCAAAAAGAAAAGAATAGAATTAGAACAAAAATATAGAGAAATGTATTGGCTCCTAGGTCGAAAATCTAAATTGCCAATAGAGTACAAAATTTTGTTATATAACCAAATAATTAAGCCTATCTGGTTGTACGGCGTACAGCTTTGGGAGTGTGCCAAACGAACACATATTCAGAGAATTCAAACATTTCAAAGCAAAGTGCTACGTAACATGGTGAGTGCTCCCTGGTACGTACGAAATTCCGACTTACATAGGGATCTAGGAATTCCTATTGTTAGCGATGAAATAAAAAAATATGCCATAAAACATAAGACCCACTTAGAAGGTCACATAAACATAGAAGCGTCAAAACTTCTACTATTTTCAAATGTCAATAGAAGGCTTAAAAGAACTAGGCCCCTCCAACTAGCGATAAATTCAGATCACCTTAATGGAGGTCTGTAACTCCAGTAGATCATAAAAAGTTAGCGCAAAATTAATGGTTAGTCTTTAAGACTAGTTTTAATATTTTAAAACAGGGCGGGTGTTTTTAGTGTGTTAAAGTCACACATAACTGTGGTTGCGCTCAGTATCTTTCGACGATTTCCACCATCCTTACCCCAAGACAAAAAAAAAAAAATAAAGTTACTTCATCAATACAATTATCAGATCTTTGTTGTAAAATTCATAAATTTGGGGTGTGTTGCTTTGTTTTTGACTCTTGTCTAGTTTCTAAGTCATAAAATATGTAAATAAAGTAGTTTTTATAATTTTCTGAAAGGCTTTTGACTTTTTGAATAAAGCAATGATGATCTTGCATGACATGTTCGTTACAAATGTAACAATAAAATTCTCCACATTTATGACTTCTTTTTGATTTATGTACTTTGAAACAGCTTTTGCATTTTTGTATTTCCTCACACATATTTAATTTTGTTGATGTTGATGCCTTGTGATTGTCTAAACATGTTTGACCTCGAAATGTGCGATTGCATTCTTTGCATAAAATATTTTTTATATTTTTAGGGCACTGAGGTGATTTTTGGCAACAAGGGCAGTTCTTTGAACATCTATGTTCATTTTTGACATAATACGGAATATGGCAATCTTCAAAATAATAGCTACAACAAAAGAAAGCTGTAAGAGAAGTAATAACATTGTTATGATTTTCGTGATAAAGTAAGTTGATGCTTTTCCCATCATTATTTCCTTTAAAAATTACTTCTCTTCTTCTTGCTTCTACATATTTGTACACAACAATTTTATGTTTATTTAAAAAACTTTGAAATTTCTGCAACTCTTGTATTCCACAACCTTCAGGTGGAATTGAAACTCCAGAATTATTTACTAAATATATTGCCGATAAAGTTTGAAGCTTTTCTGTATCATTTAATATTTTTCTATATTCAGCAAAGTTTTCAACTTTAGCTATAGCAATAACTAGTGCGAATGATTGATGATTTTCGTAGGCATTTATCAGTATAGTTTATATATTTCGATGTGCATCTACCTAATCCAGCTGGTAATTTAACCTGTGGAGCGTTAATGCAGAAGGTATCTGTACTTAATCCTATAAATAGAATATGAAAATATTATTAATAATAATAAAACGAAAAATGGAGAAACATGTTTATAATTTACCTTCGGAATTGCTTTGAAATACTTTAGATATAATATCCCAAACATCCAAAAATTTTAGTTCGCTGGCTGTTTTGAAATTTATGAATGCAGGGCCACGTTCCTCAAAACTTTCCCCGCAGAAAGTCAATCCTATTTTATCTGTAGAATTTATATCACTAGTTATATGTTTCATAATGTGATATACTGCATCTTTGATCCAGCTGGTAGGTTCAACATTATCTGGTACCGGTCTTATAGTAAATTCAATTTTACGTCCACGTAAGTTAAATCTCTTAACGATTTGTGTACGGTCGCTTCCAATTCTAAAGCGCGTTACTTTTTCTGATGAGTTCAAAAATTTTTGTAGAATAACTTTTTTAGACATTGTTTCCGTTTTAAAACTAAATCAGATACTGATACATTTAAATTATTTTTTTCTACAAACATTCTAAAACCGAAAAATACTCTACAACATTGTTTTCAGAATTTAATACGTTATATTTTCTTTTTATTCCTATAATCTTGTCTTAAATTAACGATAGAAATTTGTAAAGCATAGCTGTATGCAAAAGATATTTCAACAAAGTATTTTACGTTATTCTTAAAATAGAAATAGAAATAGAAAATTAATCGAAAGAATAAAAAATTCTACAACAATGTAATCGCAATGCACTTTAGTCAATTATATTTCGTAAAGTAAAATTAAATTCTAAACTGAGCAAAATAAAAAAATTATAGCCTACAAAATTAAGAAATTTAAGTTAGTATTTTGCAACATTGTATTTGATTGTCTATGTCATTTCAATAAATTATAGTGCTAAAAACATGCAATCCTGTTTCTAACTTCTATTCTTCTGTACCTAATTAGTATAAGTACATTGAAATTTTTGTACAAGAGTTACATTTAAATTTAAAATTTAAATCATACAAAATGGCATGAGAATTCCTAAACTTATACATGAGCAACAGCGATGATGTCGCTGCATCTGTCCGTCTCCCCGCAAAAAGGAGAAAAAAAAAATTACAATAAAAATTAAATAAAAATTGATAAAAACAAAACAAAACTGTTATTATTTTTAAGTTTCAGATACCCAGGAACAAATAAAAAACTTTTTCTTTAAAGTTACTATCTACAGGTGACATAACATAAAATAGATATGAAAGAACATGCCTTTTCTTTAATATTATGAAAGATACATTTTATTAACTTATATATTCTGTACCATTTTTCTTTTCAAGATTATTCACCTACTTTTAACATAACATGACCCACTTTCAGCTTGACCTACTTCCGGGAGACTTGGTCATTAATCAAAATGTAGGTCAATATGTCATTATGAAAGATACATTTTATTAACTTATATCTTCTATACCATTTTTCTTTTCAAGATTATAATACATCTAACTAGTAAATTTAAAAGCACTTCTTTGATTTCAGGTTTATACTTTTCATATTAAAGGTGCAATGCACCTAAAAATTAAGCAAATACATATGAGATGAACAAATAATCTAAACAAATTTTTATTTTATTTGTATGTTGATTATAAATAGGTACCAAAAGCAATTAACCAGTTTTGATTTTATCATTCCTTACAGAAAAACCACAAGGGCAGAACACAAGTTTCACATTTTAATGAACTTGTAACTTTAAATTTTTATACCCGTGCATACATATATGACATCGGGTATATTAGATTTGCTCCTCCGTTTGTAACGCATCGATCTTGACGAGCTAGATATAGTGTCAAGGGTACGTATCGGCTCAGAATCGAAAAATGAGTCGATCTAGCTATGTGTGTCTGTCCGTCCGTCTGTGTGTCAGCACGATAACTCAAAAACTAAAAGAGCTACAGTTTTGAAATTTTCACAAAATATTTTTCAATCAATTTCTAGGTTCCCTATTTTTTTTGGTTAAGATCGGACCAAAACTTCGGGTAGCTCTCGAACAGCAAACTTTTTTAACTCCAACATTTTCATACAAAAATTTGAAATTTTGCAATGCATTGACATGAAATTATATGAATTTTGTTTTTTTTTCTTTTTTTGTTTTTTGTTTTTTTTTTTTGTAGATAACGATTTCGAGTTAGAATTTCATATGATTTAAATGATGCGTAGTTTATTTAAGATAAGCAAAAAAGAACACACAGATTTTTGTTTAAGTAAATGGCTTATTGATATTGATAAATATAATGATTATGAATATGATGATTAATATCTATCATGATGATTATTATATGAATATGATCATATGAAGCTTATTTTGCTTAAGTTGAATATATTTGTGAATTAAAAATTAATTAAAAGAGATAGAATTGAAAAATTAGAGCTAGAGTTTTGAAATTCACACAAAACATTTTTTGGACATTTTTGAGGTTCCCTATTCTTTTTGGTTAAGGCCAGACCAAAGTTTCGGGGAGCTGCCACACAACTTATTTAAACCAACATGAATTTTTTCAAAAGTAGTTATACCAGGAAGACAAAAATTACACACGGTTAGTTTTATAGTGAATCAAGCACTTATATGAAGTTTCAAAATGTTACGGCTCCATTTTCGGGGGGCTGCCATACAACCTCTTTGCATCAATATGAATTTCTTGGAAACTGATTATACTACGAGGATGAAAATTACACACTGTTAGTTATATAATGAATCGAGCACTTATATGAAGTTTCAAAATGTCACGGCCCCATTTTCGGGGGGCTGCCGTACAACTTCTTTGCACCAATATGAATTTCTTTAAAACTAATTACACTACGAGTATGAAAATTATACACGATTTTTTATATAATGAATCGAGCACTTATATGGAATTTCATAATGTTAAGGCCCTATTTTCGGGGAGCTGCCATGCCAAGTTATCAATTCGATAACTGTGAATCTAATGAAGCTACGAAGTTAAAATTAAAACTGGGTAGGTAAAGTAATAGGGCAAGTTGGTTGGCAAAGTTGGACATCATCCAGACCAACTTTTATGGTTTTTTTTTGTTTTTAAGCAATAATTATGGTACCTATGGTAATTATGGTATGAATTAAAAATTATATATATTAATTAATTATATTTTTTTTTGTAATATTTATAATAGCCTAAGGGAAATAAATAACGGTTAGTGGGTATGCACGGGTATCTAAAAGTTGACAAGGGCAACTATAATCTTCCTCGTTTTTACTGGATTTTACATGCTAATTTGCATACGTACTCTTGTAAATAAAAATTTTATAAGGAAATATTTTTACTTAGCACTTTTATATGATTCCCTATTACAATATAAACAACAAGAGTTGTTTAACTTACTTCTAAACCTGTCTGACCTAATTACCGGCACCGCCGATGTCAAGATCACCTACTTTTACCATAACTTGACCTACTTCCGGGGAAATTGGTCATTAATCAAAATGTAGGTCAATATGTCAAACTATTGCTATCTCTTTCTGGCACAGAATTCCCATGACAGAGTGCCAGGTTTACTACTCAGACATAACCGGAATATTTGGGGATAATTGGAATGGTTTATCTAATGTATTCCACGCAAAAGAATTTTTTTATACCCGTATGACTAATAAGCAAAAGTGTATACTAAATTTGCCATTACGTTTGTGACGCATAGAAGAAGGAAGAGGTAGATATAGACTCAAGTGTATGGATCGGATCAGAATCGAAAAATAAATCGGTTTAGCTTTGTATGTCTGTCTTGTCTGTCTGTCCGTCCGAACGATAACTCAAAAAATAAAGAAGCTAGGATTTTGAAATTTACACAATTTCGTTTTTATGCAATAGCTATTTAAATCCAGCCATTTTTGTCCTTGGGTTCGAGTACCTGCCATACAACTTCTTTTTTTATATGAGCATTATTAACTCTGCACTTATTAAAGCTGGATATCTGAAGTTTTGCCAAAAGTAGTGTAGTTTTATGTCTAAAGTTTCTGCAAAATTTTGTTGGTCTACTGCAGAGTGTTCGAGTAGCTGCTATACAACTCCTTCTTTAATATGAGAATTACACTTCACCTAATAAAGCTGGTATGTTTGGAATTTTGCCAAAAGTAATAAACCGGATGATAAAATGTTTATACTACAGTCATACGGGTATCCCAGAGTTGACACAGTCTATTCTACAACACTCTTCCTCGTTTTTATACCCGTATGACTATATAGCCAAAGGGTATAATAAATTTGCCATTACGTTTGTAACGCAGAGAAGGAGGGGGGGTAGATATAGACTCAAGTGTCTGGATCGGATCAGAATCGAAAAATAAATCGATTTAGCGATGTATGTCCGTCCGTCTGTCCGTCCGTCCGTCCGTCCGTCCGTCCGTCCGTCCGTCCGCACGATAACTCAAAAACTAAAGGAGCTAGGATCTTGGAATTTTCGCAAATTCGTTTTTTTTCAATAGCCGTCATCGCTATTTAAATCTAGCCATTTTGGTCCATGGGTTCGGGTAGCTGCCATACAACTCCTTTTTTTATATGAGTATTACTCTGTACCTATTACAGCTGCGTGTCTGAAATTTTGCCAAAAGTAGTTTAGTTTTATGACCAAAGAGTCTGCAAAATTCGGTTGATCTAGTGGAGTGGGTTCGAGTAGCTGCCATACAACTTCTTATTTTATATGAGCATTACTCTCCACCTAATTAAGCTGGGTGTCTGAAATTTTGCTAAAAATAGTTTAGTATAATGGCCAAAGTTTCTGCAAAATTTGGTTGGTCTACTGTAGAGGGTTCGAGTAGCTGCCATACAACTCCTTATTTTATATGAGCATTACACTACACCTAATGAAGCTGGGTGTCTGAAATTTTGCCAAAAATAGTTTAGTGTAATGGCCAAAGTTACATGAAAATTTGGTTGGTCTACTGTAGAGGGTTCGAGTAGCTGCCATACAACTCCTTATTTTATATGAGCATTACTCTCCACCTAATTAAGTTGTATGTTTGAAATTTTGACAAAAGTAATTAATCGGATGATATAATGTATATGATACGGTCATACGGGTATCCCAGAGTTGACACAGTCTACTCTACTACACTCTTCCTCGTTTACACTAATAATTTATCATATGCAGCATATGAATATCGTTAGTAAAAAAAATCCATAGTTTTAGTAACACTTGAAACTTTATTTTATATTTTAATATATGTACCTACTAAATTATTTTCCTATTACCACTTATACTAAATAATAATAATATTTAAAGCTTTAAAATATTATATTACTTAGTATAAGAAAAAAGTATAGGAAATTTAGTAAAATCAAATTATAAAATAGTACTTATTAAGTTTATCTACTTATTTTTACAAAATTATTAAGAAATAGTATTTGTATTATTACTATAGGTATATAATATATAGGTATATTAAGGAATAAATATTATATTGATTAATATATTTATTTATAAGAACTTAATATGTATAATTACTAAATTATATTTATTAAAACTTTTAATAAATATAATTAATATATTTATTTATAAGAACTTAATATGCAAGTTATCAAATCGTGATTATGATTTATAAAAAAAATTAATTTTATTTACTTAAAATTCTTTATACAGTTACAATTTGATTTATTACAATTGATTTATTACCGATTATAAAATTAGATGATACAATTAATTTCGTATTCTAATTAAGACTAACTTTTATTCTAAAATACATTGACTTATATACTAATTTTAACATATGTTGGGCCACGTGAATTAGTTCTGATGGGAATTAAGTAAACGCTAAGTAAGCGTTTTTGGTGAGAAAATAATTAATGTAGTAAAAAAGCGGTGAAAATTATGTAGACGCTGTGTAAGCGTTTTTTGGTGAGAAAATAATTTAGGCCTGTGGGAACAAAATGTAAATGTGCAATTTGGTAATTTGACACGTTGTTAACTCTTCCCCCTTTAAAGATCTGCGTCCCGTAGATCAATTGTGAATTCCAGTGGTTTGATGGTTGGAGGTTTGGTTGTTTTAATGTCCGAGTTGGTTTCTTTGGTAGCTGATTTGGCTGTTTTTTTGATGTTTTTGGATATTGTGAAGATAACGACTATGATGATGAGTAGAATGATGACTATGTTTGCTGATAACGAGATTTTATGGTTTGCAAAAAGGTTCTGAATATGATGTGTGTTGTTAAGTTGTAGATTGTGAATGTAGTCCAGGTTCAGTTTCATATTGCCTGTTGTAACGTTTGTTTGAAAGATGGCTGGTAAAACTTGTGACGAAGTGACTATTCTGTTTACGAAGGTTTGTCCCTTGATTTCCACTGTGTCATTATAGTGTTGTATAACGAAACTCCCGCTAAGTTGTCTGCTGATGTTTCCGCTTGTTAACTCTCCATTAAAATTGGAAAGGAAAATTGTATTTCCATCTATAGCTTCGACTATTTCTTCCTTGTTGAACTGAATCTCGCATTTAGCGCTTTTGCCTTTTAGAAGTTGAGATATACAATGTTCTTCTTCAAGTTTCCTAAGTTTAGTTTTTTCGCATATGGTTATATTGTTCATGGTGTCGCATTTTCCTAGTATACCATAGATATTGTCTTTGACAAATAATTTTTCGTATTCAAGATGTATTTGTTTTGAGTTTCTGATGGTTGATCTTGCTACAATGTGATCATACTGTTGGTTGCTGGTTTTTGGTAGTGAAAGGATGTACAGGATTGTAAATCCATTCGTTAGGACTTTTGGTTGTGCATACTCTATGGCTTCGATTTCATTGTTATATGGTAATGTTTCTGTTTCTTTTAATATTTTTTGGATGTCTGTTCTACTAAGTAAGTTTGTGTTGACAATAGCTTTTTTTGCTATTTCGGCTGCTAATACGATTTCATTCAGCGTTTCTTTTATAATGCCGAGCTTGTTGAAGGTAATTTGCTCGAGTTGTTGGTCCATTCTATTCACTTGTTTGAGAATAACGTTGTATCTCCTTATTACTTCATTTGTAACTTTCATTATCTCACGGTTGATACTGTATTGTTGATTATCTTTACAATGGTGTCCCAGTCGGTGGCATCTGGTGTACCCGCCAGCCATTTCCATGCGGTTCCAATCCAATTGATTGATCTTTTCTTGATTCTTGTCCCTCTCAGTTTCGCTAGTGATTGCATGATTTGGTTTATTTGAAACTCTAGCTGAGGTTTGATCATGTTCGTTGAATTGATTTTATCGACAAGTGGGATGATTTGTTGTAAAGCTTCGTCATATTCTTCGAGATTAATGATGTGAACCAAATTGAAATTGCCGTTTATTATTCTTCCTTGGCCTTGTTTTATGGTTGCAATCGGGCCTTTAAATTCAAATATTTCTGGCCATGCGATGGTTTTTGTAATTATAATTCTAGAAAGATAAGATTATTGTATTTGATTATCGGTAATATTTTTTATGAGGGATTTATGGATTTTTTTCCCGGATGTTGTGGTTATTGTAACTTTATTATTTTTCATAACTGTTTCTTTTTTATATATTGGCTTGTGCTTTGCTTTAATTTGCTTATCTCGCACGTAAATTATTTGGCCAATTTGGTAATCTTTGGGTATATTTCTTTTTTCATTTTCCCTTTTTAATTTTGACTGTTGGTTTTTCTCAATGCGGGTGCTCAGTTCGTTACTAATTTTTGTTCTGGCTGCTAATAAATCCTGATAGTTGAATTTACTGGATCTCCCAAAGAATATGTCACTTGGTTTCGTCTTTGTTACAGAATGTATTGTATTGTTATATCGATCGACTGCCAAGTATATAATTTCCTTTTGCGAAAGGTCTTGATACTCCTTGCTGAGGCACCTTACTAGTTCTATTATTGTTGAGTGTGCTCTCTCGATACTTCCATTAACTTCGCTCTTCTGCGACGGTGTGTTATAGACTGTGATGCCAAGTGCTTTAATGTAATTTAATGTGATGGGACTCATGAAGCTTCGCTCATTGTCAATCACTATCATTTCGGGAACTGTAAAATAATGTAGGACTTTCGTTATTTTATCTCTTAAATGCAAAGCTGAGCGATCCTTGATGTAAAAAAATTTTAAGAATTTTGAAAATTTGTCGATACATGTTATATACTTTTCTCCTTGTATTTCCATTAAATCCATGTGAAGTATTTGGGTCGGGAATTTCGGAATAGGAGTTTTTTGTAATTCCGGTTTATTTGGCCGTCTGTCGTATTTGCTGCTGTTACAAATTTCGCAAGTTTTGATAAATTTCTTGATTTTACTAGTCATATGTGGGAAATAGTACTTGTCCAGTATTTGCATCCGGTTTTCATTGGCGTTTCTGTGTGCTCTTCTGTGTTCTTTTTCGATGATCGTAAATTTCCTGTCTTCTAGTGTGACATCTTCTACTATTTTTTGTGTAATTCGCATTTTATATTTGCTAAAATGATCCTTAAAAACACTTTGTAGAATTGGAAGGAAATTCTCAGGAATCTTGATACCGTTGATTACCCCTGGATTCAGTTTCTCCTTCAATATTATTTTTAGAATATCTTGATTCATTTCTGGTACGTCCACATAGTGCCTGTGATATCTTGCATGTGGTTGCTCGTATATTATCTTTTCCGAGCCTTATGATTATCTGATTTAAGAACACGTTGATTGGAGCTTCGCAATGAGGAATTAAGCTTGTACTGTCCTCGTCTGCGCTATGTACTGTGTGCGATAAATTGTCTTCATCTGGAATGCTTGCTGTTTCCGTTTCGCTATTCTCGTGTGGACTATTTGCTGTGTCCGTAGAGCTTTGGGTGAGGTTGTTTATTTCGGTTGGCAATCTAGATAGAGCATCTGCTACAACATTTGTTTTCCCTGGCTTGTAGACTAGTTCATAGTTGTACTCTTCGATTTTGGCCTTCCATCTTTTGAGTTTAGCATTATGGTTACGGTTTCCTAGTGAAAATGTTAGTGGCTGATGGTCTGTCAGAATTTTAATTTTTCCTGCACCATAAAGATAATTTCGTAGATTATCCAGTGACCAAACTATCGCCAACATCTCCTTCTCATTCGTGGCGTAATTTTCTTCCGTGCTATTCAAAGTCCTGGAGATAAAAGTTATTGGTTTATCCTTGCCGATTTCTCCCTGTGACAATACTGCTCCAATAGCTTTATCCGAAGCGTCTGTAGTGAGTATGAAGGGTTTTTCGAAATTCGGAAATATCAATATTTCAGAAGACGATAGTAGCTTTTTTAGATTGTTAAACGCTTGAAGTTCTTCCTTGCTTAGTTGTATATCAACTTTTTTCGACATATTTGCTTAAATTTGAGCGTTTTTCCCTCTGGTTAGGTTGGTTAGTGGTTTTGCTATCTTGGCAAAATCACGAATGAATCTTCGATAGTAGGATGTAAGTCCCAGAAATGATTTCAGATCCTTTAAGTTTCCTGGAGGCTTGATGTTTTGGATGCCCATTACTTTCTTTGGGTCAGGCTTGATCCCTTCGCTTGTAACTAAGTAGCCTAGGAATTCAGTTTCCGATTTTAAAAATTTGGTTTTTTCTAGGTTCACCCTTAGATTAGCTTTTTCCAATCGTGAAAATACTGTTTCGATGTTTTTGAGGTGTTCTTCTTTTGTTCTTCCAAATATAATGACGTCATCGATGTATACATAGCAGGTTTTACCTATCTGATCTTTGAGAACATCGTCTATCATACGCTGGAATATCGATGGTGCATTTCTTAGTCCGAACGGAAGTCTTAGAAATTCGTACTTGCCGTTCATTGTAGAAAAAGCTGTTTTTGGAATTTCTTCCTTCTTCATCATTATTTGATGAAATCCTGATGTAAGGTCAATCGTTGTAAAAAATTTTGCTTCTCCTAAACTTGCTAGTGTGCTGGAAATGTCCGGGATCGGATACGTGTCGGGTGTTGTTACTGCGTTTAACCTTTTAAAGTCAATGACCATCCGATATTTTTTATTTCCTGATGAATCTGGCTTTTTTCCCACGATCCAGATTGGCGAGTTGTACGGACTTTTGGATGGTTGTATTATTCCGTCGTCTAGCAGTTTTTTGACTTGATCTTCGACTTCCCTCCTCATGTTAGCAGGATATGGGTATGACTTTGTATATATGGGCTCTTCAGTTGTTGTTTTGATTTCTGCCTTCACCTCCGTGTCAATTATTTCTTTATCATTTATTGGTCCAAATATTTTTTTATGCCGGTTTATGATTGCTAAAATTTCTTCCCTGGTTTCGGTTGACAAATTTCCTGCTTCGATTTCGATGTCATTCACCTGAGCTGACACTTTAGCCTTCAATGGTATTTGGATGTCAGGATCGATTTTCAAGATGTTGTTTTTTCTGTCGATTATAGCATGAAGATTTTTTAATGTGTCATCGCCTATTATTCCGTCAAAGGTTGTGAGTCCTGGCAAAACGAAAAATTCTAAGTAAGAGTTGTTTCCTAATTTTTCGAAACATTTTCCCCCAATTTTCTGCGAGATTTGAATATTTCCTCCTGCAGAGCGTACAGTGAAAGGTTTATTTGCTGGTTTGGCGTTGGTGGCGATTTCAGGTTTCACGAAGTTTTTGTTTGTTCCCGTATCAACGAGAAATTTTAGGATTTTTTTATCTCGTGTTTGGTATTCTAGGTATGGAACGCTGGATAGGCGTCCGTCATAAAATTTATTTCCTGAACTTCTTCTTCGGGGTTTTCTTCAGTTTCTGCATGATCAGGATCATAAAAGGCTTCGCCTTCATATTCATCTTCATATGGAGTTTCTATTTGATATAATCTCTGGTGTTTGTTATTCGGAAGATTACTTGAACTTGGTGGTCGTTTGTATGCATCATTGTAGTTCGTAGGTCTATTCATGTAATCCACTTGACGTGTTTGCATGGATTGATCGACTTCCATTTTTTCCAAAGGTTTAGGAGGTCTTGGTGGAGGTACAGATGGTCTTTGATGCTGGATGTTGTATGCGGAAACTTTTTGCTGTGGTGATAGCGGTGGTCGCTGTTGGAGTTGTGGTCGTGATGGTATAAAGGGTTGGCGTATGTTGTTATTCGGGACCCTGTTCATTGTAGTTGAATTTATATGACTGCCGTTCCTGTTATGCAAGGCGTAGCTTCTGCAGTTATAATTTTGAAGCTCTAAGCATGTTGAATATGCTTCTGGGAGTGTTTGTGGTTTTTGCAGCATTAAGTATTTTGAGAGTTCTCCGTTAACTCCTCTAATAAAAACATCTAGAGCTCGATTTCTTTGTGATTCTACCAGAACCTGAATTGTTTCTCGTGTGTAATTTTCAGTTTTCACTTTGTTAATTATTAACGACAATTGATGATTTATTTTCGCGTAAAATTCGTCGATAGTAGATCTTCCCTGAGTGAATGTGCTCATCTGATATTCTAATGTTCGGATGTCGCGCTTGTCTGCGTAGTGGAGAGATAAGCATGCTTTTATGGCCTCCCAGTCGTCGTCAAATATATTATATGATATCAAAGCAGCGTCAGCGCTTCCTCTAACTTTCCCTCTAATTGCTTGGAGAATCGCTCTATAAATTGGTTTGCCCTTCACTAAATCGTAATCAAGTAGGATGCTTTCCACGTTGTGGACCCATGAAACGTATTGAACTGCATTTCCGTCGAATATTTGCAATTCCTTGACGCTGTCGGGTAACCTTGCTATGTCTTTTAGGTCTTGCTCGTTTTTTGGCGATGTTAATTTTGCTTGGTCTTGGTCTTGCACCTGTTGGTTTAGCTTTGTTTCCAGTACTGTTAGCCTTGAGTCGAGTCTTTTCCCTTGAGCTATCTGGGCGTTTAATGCTCCGGTAATTTCCTTAAGTTGATCGATGATTGCCTCCATTTGTCCTTCCATTTTTATATATTAATTTATTTTAATTAATTATTTAGTTTTTATTAATTAGTTTTATTATCTTCAATTTAGAAATTTTTTGATTTTATTGATAAATTATTATTTTAATTAAATTATTTTTCTGTTTTTATTATTCGTATTTTTTATATTATTCTTTCTTTTGTTTTTTTTTTATTATTTTTTATTTTAATTTTAATTATTTCTAATTTAATTATATTATGTTATATTATTTAATTAATTTGAGAACCGTTAAGGTTTGTTTAAATTTTTACTCGTTGAATTCCCTCAATTTTAGTTTTTCTACGTAGGTATGTATAAAAAAAACACTTACAGGAACAAAACGGTTGTTTTCATTTTCTGAGTCTGGTCTGATCGGTTTTTACTCCAGAGGTTGTTTCGTAATATCCTTTTTAGGCGTTCTCTTTTATTTTTCGTGAACACCCTACTAATGGTACGAGATACAACACGCCAAAGTTTTTTCGTTTTTTAGAGTTCTTGCTTGATTAAAGAACTTTTACGATCTGCTTTTTTTCCTTTATTTTTTCGGATTTCCACAATATTTCGTAAAGAGACTTCTTTAAAGCTGCTCGGGCGCCAGTTATCAAATCGTGATTATGATTTATAAAAAAAATTAATTTTATTTACTTAAAATTCTTTATACAGTTACAATTTGATTTATTACAATTGATTTATTACCGATTATAAAATTAGATGATACAATTAATTTCGTATTCTAATTAAGACTAACTTTTATTCTAAAATACATTGACTTATATACTAATTTTAACATATGTTGGGCCACGTGAATTAGTTCTGATGGGAATTAAGTAAACGCTAAGTAAGCGTTTTTGGTGAGAAAATAATTAATGTAGTAAAAAAGCGGTGAAAATTATGTAGACGCTGTGTAAGCGTTTTTTGGTGAGAAAATAATTTAGGCCTGTGGGAACAAAATGTAAATGTGCAATTTGGTAATTTGACACGTTGTTAACTTGCATAATTACTAAACTATATTTATTAAAACTCGTTATATAATTGCTAATTCGTTTTATTATAAGATTTTTTTTATTTTGCATAAGAGATTTTCCCACGTAAAACTAAAAACACTTGTTATCAGAGAAATCTAAACAACAATAAATAAAAAACCAGTAAAACTGAAAAACTTAAAAAACAATTTCATGCATACATAGTCACTTGCCATTTTATTTGAACATTGCGAATTCTATAGAGAAGAATATTCAAAATATATTGTATAAAAATTTAATAAAAAGATCATAAGTTCAAAATACATTGTATAATGAATTTTTTTCGTTTTAACTATAGCCACAACGAAACAAAATTTCAATTATTCACAATGTAACTTTTTGAACCTGCACAAAACTCGTGCTAAACCATTCCTTTCTTATTCCTCAAGATTAAATTTAATTATCGCAAATAGAATATTTTAAGTACAAGAGCTTTCAGGAGACATTAAATGACATGGGAACTATATTTCAAATCTAGATATACTCTCTAGAGTAGCAACCATGCGAGGATTATTAGACTCCAATTGGTTCAATGGTTCAGAAATTTTACGAAAATCTCCGGATTTCTGGCCTCCTATGAAAATTAGAAGTATTTAACAAACGTTTTCTATTTTAGCACCACAGTGTGGTGAAACTACCTTTTTAATATAACTCACCTAAAAATAAAATAATTAACATTGTTTAATAAAATTTTTCAATAACTGTCGTAAATTAAATCCAAAACATCGGGTTGCGATTACTTTGTTAGTCGAAGAACGAGACTATACCTTATTTAAAATAATATAAGTCAACAAATTGAATTATCATCTCTCTACAACGACACTTTTGTGAAAGATGGTCTGGCGAACATTAAAAAAATTTTAAAAAAAGATCCAAGTGATTTGGAAGCTCATGTAATCCTGAAGTGAATACGTTGGTTCTAATTGCTGAGGACAACTTGCCACCACAACATTGGACACTAGGTAGACTTAGAAAATAATATCTTGGAAAGGATGGGAGAGTTAGTGTTGTTGGTGTTAAAGCTCGAGGAACAATATTTTTCGCCAGCTACACTCTCTTTCGTCACTATCAGCTGTTTATATTGCATGGATAACTACAATCTAGTCTAAAAAGGATATTATTTATCTTTATTTTATCAAATATACAAGTATAATAATGTTAAATTATTCTATTACAATAAAAATATGAGAATTCGAAAATTATACAAAGAAATTTAAAACTCGTGGGAACGTAATGTTATTTTTATACCCGTATGACTATAAAGTTAAAGGGTATAATAAATTTGCCATTACGTTTGTGTCGCAGAGAAGGAGGGGAGGTAGATATAGACTTAAGTGTATGGATCGGATCAGAATCGAAAAATAATTCGATTTAGCTATGTATATCCGTCCGTCCGCACGACTACTTAAAAACTAAATGAGCTAAGACCTTGAAATTTTCGCAAATTCGTTTTTTTGCAATAGCCGTCATCGCTATTTAAATCCAGCTATTTTGGTCTACGGGTTCTGCCATACAACTTCTTATTTTATATGAGCATTACACTACACCTAATGAAGCTGGGTGTCTGAAATTTTGCCAAAAATAGTTTATTGTAGTGGCCAAAGTTACTGCAAAATTAGGTTGATCTACTGCAGAGGGTTCGAGTACCTAATAAAGCTGTATGTTTGAAATTTTGCCAAAAGTAATTAACCGGATGATATAATGTATATGTTACGGTCATACAGGTATCCCAGAATTTACACAGTCTCCTCTACTACAATCTTCCTCGTTTTAATTTAATTTAATTTACCTTTGCTGACATTGCGTCTGTACATAAAGGTGATCAATATATAAATTTAATTTAACAAAATAAATGAATTTTACAGTTAGGAAATTAGAATTCCAAGGTTACTTATAAATATGTTAGGCAGGTGAAGTAACTCGTCCCCCCTTAGTCTGGAGCGATGGCCAAATTAATTGAACATCGTGAGATTCACTGGCAGAGATGACAGAACTATTTGTTTTGTATGTTTTATTAGGATAATGTGATTTCAAAATATACATTGCGAAAATGATGAAACATGTAATAATTATTGAGATTGTGTTATTAATGAGGATTGTAACATAAATTTCCTTTTGGAGAATTGATATTTGTTCAATTTGTAAATTATATATTTTTATTTGGAATTGTGTTGTTGATAAGGTTGAACATTGTAGGATGAATGTTTATTTCTTCCCAATGATAATTTGATTTGGTTGTATATGTAATATCATTTATTTGGATATCGCAATTATGAAAATGAATTAGAATTGTGCCTTTAATTTTTGGTGTGACAAAATTGCATGTTGTTTAAATTTGTGTTTCTGGAATATTAATAATTACTAGGTAATTCGGCTCTGGTTGGTATATTTCTATATTAGTTTTTGTTTCCTGTAGTTCGCAATTTGCTGGTTTGTTATTTATAATATTTTCGATACAATTTGATTTATTGACACCTTCTTTATGTAAGGTTTCCTTGCAGAAGTAAATTTGTTCTATTCTTGGACATTTCTTATCGAAATATTGAATATTGTTATTATTTATAGTTAGAAAAGGTTTGGTTGTTATTGTTTTAGTATTGTTAATTGGAAATGGAATTATGCGAAAAAATGAATAATTTTCTTTTGAAATTAAAGGTATTTGAATGTTAAATATTATGTTATTATTGTTGTAGTAAGCTTGAAGTTCTTAAAATTCATATATATTTTCGTTTGAATTTAAAGTTAAATTTTGGTTTTGGAAAATCAAATGAAATTCATCTATTCCGGTTGGGTTTAAAATTTGTTTGAATATAATGTTTAATTTAGCTAAAACGAGGAATAGTGTAGTAGAGTAGGCTGAGTTGACACATACGGGGATACCCGTATGACCGTAATACAAACATTATATAATCCGGTTAACTACTTTTGGCAAATTTTTAAACATTCAGCTTTATTATGTGCAGTGTAATGCTCATATAAAAGAAGGAGTTGTATGGCAGGTGTTCGAACCCTCTACAGTAGACCAACCAAATTTTGCCGTAACTTTGGCCATTACACTAAACTATTTTTCGCAAAATTTCAGACACCCAGCTTCATCAGGTGGAGAGTAATGCTCATATAAAATAAGAAGTTGTATGGCAGCTACTCGAACCCACTGCAGTAGATCAACCAAATTTTGCAGAAACTTTGGCCATAAAACTAAACTACTTTTGGCAAAATGGTAATAGGTAATAGGTACAGAGTAATGAGCTGTAATAGGTACAGAGTAATACTCATATAAAAAAAGAAGTTGTTTGGCAGCTACCCGTACCCATTGACCAAAATGGCTGGATTCAAATAGCGGTGACGGCTATTGGAAAAAAACGAATTTGATAAAATTTCAAGATCCTAGCTCTTTTAGTTTTTGAGTTATCGTGCAGACGGACAGTAAGGACGAATGTAAAATGTCGAGTGGTTTAGAAGCAGTTTCTGGTTTTTCGAAAATCATTTTTGCTGGATTTCGGTTGTATTTGAGTTTATTACAAGTATCACAATTATTTATTTTTTGAATTATTTTATATTTCATGAAGGGAAAAGAGTATTTTCATTTTTGATGACCTAATGTCTTCTTAATAGTTCTATGATTCTTACTGGTATATATGTTTTAGATAATCTTGTATAATGTTTTCTTGTTCTTCGCCATTTATTATTAGTTAGTTAAAATTTCTACACGTTGAATAAGTTTAAAAGTTTTACTTTTAAAAAAATTGAAAATACACTGTTTAAACTAGTTTAAACGTTTCATCGTCAGTGAAAATTGCAGTAAGTTTTTTTGGTGCTGAATTTGATTTTCAATTGTAAAGATTGGAAAACGAAAAATTTTACGTTGTTTATTTTTGAAAAAAGTTTGTAATAATGAAAAAGGTTTTTAATCTGTTTTATCAAGAATATTTTTGAAGGTTGAATTCATTAAGTGGTCTTTTTGAAGTTGGTATAATATTGTCCAAGTATAATCTGATAGAATTATTTGTAGAAGGTTGAAGGCTTTAGTTGGTTTTAGTTGTATCTAATTCCAGGTGGTTTTCATCTGAAATTTTTACTCTGCTAAGGGTGTCAGCATTTGAATTTAATGTACCCTTTTTATAAACTATCTGGTAGTCGAATATTTTTAATTTCAGACGCTATCTGACGAGTTCAGGGTTTGGGTCTTTTAGACTCATTAACCATAAAAGAGGTTTATGGTCAGTGAAAATTTTAAACTTTCTACCATAAAGGTACGGTCGAAATTATTTTATTGCCCATGAACAATTCTTTTTCAATTGTGGAATAATTTATTTCTGAACTTGTAACAAATGGTTTGGTGAAATCCAGATATTGAAGTATTGGGTCATTTGTTAGAAGATTTTTACACGTTTTGAAGGTCTTTATATATTGATCGTTTTGATTTATTTTAATATCCTTTTTCAGGTTTTGAGGTTTTGTTAATTTTGCAAAGTGCTTAATGAACTTGTGATAATATCCAAATAAACCCGAAAAGCCTTTAATTTCCTTTTGTGTTCTAGGAACAGGAAAGTTTTTTGCATTAATTTTTCTCAGGATTAGGTTTGACACCTGCTGTTGAAACAATATGTACCAGAAAAGCTACCTCTTTGTAGAGAAATTCCGATTTATCTGAACTTTAAGATTAAATTGTCGAAGTTTCTCAAATATCTTTTTTAAATTTTCTTCATGTTCTTGTAGAGAAGTCGCGTACACAATTATATCGTCAAAATATAATAAACATATTTTACATTGTAAATCTTGGAGGACATTGTCTATTACTCTTTGAGTTCCCGGGAATTTTTCACCCCAAATGGCATTCTAACATACTTGAAGTGACAACCTTCGACGGTGAAAGCTGTTTTCTTTATGTCGTTTGGATCGATCTTTACGTGGTGGAATCCACTAGCTAAGTCCAATGTGGAAAAGTACATACTTTTCCCTAGTTTTTCCAGAATTTCACCTTTTTTAGGCAAGGAATTGTTTTCTCATTTAGTTTTAGGTAGTCAATAACCAGGCGCCATTTTGGTTTACCACTTGTGTCTTTTTTCTTTGGCGCGATCTAAAACTAAAATTCTATATATTATATATTATTATTATTATTAATATATTTGTCTAGAATGAGGTGTAACAAACGCATTCAATTAAATGTGTTTTGTTGGATGTGTTCAATTATAAAAAAATAAAATATTAATGTTTTGTTGGATGTGTTTTATTTTAGAAAATAAAATATCATAAATTATCATAAGCAGGCCAAAAAATATTTTATTTATTTTTAATAAAAAAAAAAAAATTTTTTTTGAAATGAAATTTATTTATTAGTATATGAATAATTTCATTTCAGTTTTAAAAATCGCAGAAGATTTTCTGGAAATTTTAAATAAATAGTAAGACATTTTGTAAATAAAAGCTAAGAAGACAATGCTTCACAGGCACATTTGTGTAGTAAGTCTTAATAATTTTCAGTGCAAATCTGAAATAAGGGCGAAAGCCCAATGTATGCTTTGATGCATTGCTTGGTTTGCTTAACCAAATAAACCAAGCAATGTATTAAAGTAATTTCAAAGTTTCCCCTCATCTCGCTCTCAACTATCTCTCATCCCTTCCTTCATAAACTTTTATTTATTTATCAATTTAAAAAAAGTTAAAAATGGAAAAAAATAATGTAACGACTAACGGTTGGGAAGGTGGATTCGGGTATACAATAAACAATAAATCGGGTATTCAATGCACTATATAAATTTTTTTTAAACTTAGTTAGGTTAGGTATATTAAAAAATTTCAAATAAAATTTATAATTTGTGAAATTGCAAAACTCAATTCAAAAATCAACATTTATTTAATACAATTTTCGTAAATTTAAATAATAGATACATTATTTAGCATGTTGAGTACACATTGTAGAATGTTAGCAACAAACAAGTATTCCGATTTGAATCGAAACAAAGGAAACGATATAGAATGTATAGCAACATTTTTTAAAAATATAATATACAAAACATTAATGAATGGAGAAATAGATCATTATTGAAACAAAATAAACATATAAAAAATTTTTAAATCTTTTATTAATTTATATAATTTAAGCAAGTACTCACTTAAATAAAAAAAAAATAATAATTGAAATTAAAAAAAAATTATACCAAGAAGGGATTTGAACCAACGACCCCAAAATTTTATAAACACGAAACATATAAAAAGTAGACCAACTAACTTATTCATCTTCAAGTTTTTAAGATACAAGAAGAAATTATATGAGACATTTATTTATTTTTTGTGTACCTATTACTAGAATCGAAGCATAATATGCGTTATATAAAATGTAACGGTTGCAATTTTATTTAACATACTTTTAACATAATGTAAATAATGAAATTAAAAATACTTTTTAATTAGAAAAAGTTCTTCTTTAAATTTGACCTTCCGTCATTCTGTGACGGGACAACAGCTAGTAATTAATATATTTACCTAGAATGAGGTGTAACAAACGCATTCAATTAAATGCGTTTGTTATTTAAGAAAAAAAAATTTTTTTTGATGAAATGAAATTTATTTATTAGTTTCATTTCAACTTTAAAAATCACAGATGATTTTCTGGAAATTTTAAATAAATAGTAAAAATTTTATAAAAAACGAGGAAGAGTGTAGTAGAGTAGACTGTTTCAACTCTGGGATACCCGTATGACCGTAACATATACATTATATCATCCGGTTAATTACATTTGGCAAAGTTTCAAACATACAGCTTTATTAAGTGTAGTGAAATACTCATATAAAAGAAGGAGTTGTATGGCAGCTACTCGAACCCTCTGCAGTAGACCAACCAAATTTTGCTGTAACTTTGGCCATTACAATAAACTATTTTGGCAAAATTTCAGACACCCAGCTTCATTAGGTGGACTGGACAGTAATGCTCATATAAAATAAGAAGTTGTATGGCAGCTACACGAACCCACTGCAGGAGACCAACCAAACTTTTGCCATAAAACGAAACTAATTTTGACAAAATTTCAGACACGCAGCTGTAATAGGGACAGAGAAATACTCATATAAAAAAAGAAGTTGTATGGCAGCTACCCGAACCCATGGACCAAAATGGCTGGATTTAAATAGCGATGACGGCTATTGCAAACAGATTAATTTGCGAGAATTTCAAGATTCTAGCTCCTTTAGTTTTTGAGTTATCGTGCGGACGGACGGACAGACGGACAGACGGACGGACGGACATACATAGCTAAATCGATTTATTTTTCGATTCTGATCCGATCCATACACTTGAGTCTATATCTACCCCCCTCCTTCTCTGCGTCACAAACGTAATGGCAAATTTATTATACCCTTTGACTATATAGTCATACGGGTATAATGACTATATAGTCATACGGGTATAAAAATTAAGAAGACTTATACTTCACATGAACAATTGTGTAGTAAGTCTTAATTATTCGCTTTGATGCATTGCTTGTTTTGCTTAAGCAAATAAACCAAGCAATGTGTCAAAGTAATTTCAAAGTTTCTCTCATCTCACCCACATCTCGCTCTTAACTCTCCCTCAACTATCCCCCATCCTTTCGTGTTTCCCTAATTATCCTTTTAATATTTTACAATTTAAAAAAAGTTAAAAATGGAAGAAAATGGTGTTTAGTTTGGGCAAGTGGCTTCGGGTATACCAGACCTGAGTTCAATGCAACATAGAAGCGAAACAAAATAATTTTTTTTAAAGTAAATTATGTATATTTAAATAATTTGAAATAAAATTTATAATTTGCATTTGATAATGGAAAATTCAATTCAAAAATCAACATTTATTTAATACAATTTTACGTACATATTTAGCAATTTAAAATCTTTTATTAATTTATTTAGTTTAAGCAAGTACGCACTTAAATAAAAAAAAATATTAATTGAAAATAAAAAAAAAATATACGAAGAAGGGATTTGAACTAAAGACCCCAACATTTTATAAAATACGAAACATATAAAAAGTAGACTAACTAACTTATTCATCTTCTTAATTTACATAATGAAATTAGAAATAGTTTTTAATTAGAAAAAGTTCTTCTTTCAATTGACCTTCCGTCATTCTGTTACGGGACAACAGCTAGTATTCTATAATAATATAATCTATATATATAAAAGGGAAAGTTTGTTTGTATGTTTGTTTGTTTGTTTGTTTGTATGTAGCGAATAGACTCCTAAACTGCCCAGCCGATTTTCATGAAAATTTGTATATAGAGGTTTTTGGGTACGGAAAGAAATCGTGGCCCAAAAATTTTGCTCTAACGGACCGCCAAGTTGGGGCTGTGGTGCAAGTATTTAAACTTCTTTGCTCTAAAATGAAAACGGTTTGACCGATTGACTTCAAATTTTGTATACGTGATGCTCTTTGAGAATTGAGTTGACCCTATTAACAGTTTTGGAATTTGTTAACCCATGTCGGGCCGACGGGTGGTCAAAAAAAATTTTGGGTCCAAATTTTGTCCGATTTTATGAAATTCTGCTTTGGCTAAAAAGAAAACCCCAAAAAAAAATTTTATTGAGTTGCATTAACCCATTGCGGCTCAACAGCTTTTTATAGGTTTTTTCAATACTTAACTCTAAATTAGAAGCGGTTTGACCGATTTTCTTCAAATTTTGTATACGTGCTCCCCTGGGAGAATTGAGTTGACCCTATTAACAGTTTTGGAATTTGTAAACCCATGTCAGGCCGACGAGTGGTCAAAAAAAATTTTGGGTCCAAATTTTGTCCAAATTTACGAAATTGTGCTTTGGCTAAAAAGAAAACCCCAAAAAAAATTTGGTTGAGTTCCATTAACCCATTGCGGTCCAACAGCTTTTTATAGGTTTTTTCAATACTTTACTCTAAATTCAAAATGCTTTGGCCAATTGACTTCAAATTTGGTATAAAAGATGCTCCTTGAGAATTGAGTTGACAGTATTAACAGTTTTGGAATTTGTTAACCCATGTCGGGCCGACGGGTGGTCAAAAAAAATGTTGGGTCCAAATTTTGTCCGATTTTATGAAATTCTGCTTTGGCGAAAAACAAAACCCCAAAACAAATTTTATTGAGTTGCATCAACCCATTGCGGCCCAACAGCTTTTTATAGGTTTTTTCAATACTTAACGCTAAATTAGAAACGGTTTGACCGATTTTCTTCAAATTTTGTATACGTGCTCCCCTGTGAGAATTGAGTTGACACTATTAACAGTTTTGGAATTTGTAAACAGATGTCGGGCCGACGGGTGGTCAAAAAAAATTTTGGGTTCAAAATTTTGTCCGATTTTTCGAAATTCTGTTTTGGCTTAAAAGAAAGCCCCAAAAAAAATGTTGCTGAGTTCCATTAACCCATTGCGGCCCAACAGCTTTTTATTAATTTTACTCTAAATTAGAAACGATTTGATCGGTTGACCTCAAATTTTATATGTGTGAAGCAACTTGAAAATGGAGTTGAGTCTGTTAACAGTCGGTTAACAGACTCAAAATTTTTTGGAAGTAAATTACGTCAAATTTTGGAAAATAGTTTGTACTGCTTTGAATTACAGAAAGTTTCAAAAATTACTAGAATAATCCTAGAAAAATCGTTTTAAAAATATTGCTTTCATACATTTTTAAATTTACGTGTGTAAACCGTGGGTAATTTTTGTGTTAACTTTTTGCAGTAACATCAAATTCAATTAAACCTCCATTGAAAGGCGCAGCAACGCGCACCGGGTATTAGCTAGTAATAATATAATAATAATAATATGGTTTTTTAAAGGTTGTTCTAGAAATACTATTTGACAACTTGGCTTTGAATTTATTACTTGTATTTGACTATAACAATTATTAGCGGAATATATTCCTTCTGAAATATAAAGACCATTTTGGTTTGATTTCAATATTTTTTATACAAATATCTCCTACTTTTGTGTCTACTGGTATTTTAAAAGTTAATTTAGAGTTTGAATTTATAATGTATCTATCGGACATATAGTTTGGTTTAAAAGCTAAGAGTATAATAGAATTTTTTGTAACTAATAATTTTTTTTGAAATGTCTAGTTTGGCTTCTAAGATTGTTAAAGCATAAGCCAAGAAGACCATCGAAATAACCATGGAATTTGAAAAATAGAAAGATTGGTTAAATTCAGAAAAAATAGGAAATTTAATTTGTTTATCTATCTGGTGGTTAATTAAATGGTTAATGGTTATAGTATTAATTTTTCGAAATTCTTCTGGGTATAGAAATTCAGGGTTTATAAATGAAGAGGATAAACCAGTATCTATTAAAAATGTAAGTGAGCGTCAAAATCGAGAATTTATATTAATATATGGTAAGACGGAGCCATGTTTGTTAACATCTAAGTATCCGATTGCTTCGTCGAGGCTTTCGCTGCAAAATTTCCAATATCAATTTCTGAATTTGTCATGTCATTTAATTCTTCTTCATAATTTTGTTAGAATTTTGATAATCGTAATATTAGTCTAAATCTTGAAAGTTTGTGTTAAAGTTGTCATTTTATTTTGATTCATAAGAATAACTAATCATATCTCTGTTATCGGATGCATGAAATAATTCCTTACTAGCCTTGGTCATTTTGTCTAAAGAAATTGTTATTAGGTATTACGTGTTTTGTTCGTTTGTCTTAAAATTATTATTATTTGAATTATGCTTTTTTTGAAAATTGGATGATTTTGACTGAATATTGCTATGCCGAATTGCACTATTAAAATGCTGATATGATGAAGCATTATTTTGAAATGTATATCATATTGGATAATTTTGATTTGGGAATGATTGAATTCGTTTTGGTTGATTTCTGATATTGGTCGTTCTATTGTTTTGTTGCGGGTTTCTATCTGATATTAAATTTGGGTTTTCTTCATAAATGTTAACATGATTATTCATGTTAGCTAGGATTTCAATTACTTCGATATTTAAGACTTCCTTGGCAGGACAATTTTGTTTCTTATTGGGCTTAGTAAAAGTCGATTGTAAAGACTTCTTACCGTACAGGAATTTATGGACAATATCTCTTCGAGATTGTTAATAAATCAAAAACTTATCTAGGATATCGTTCACATTCTCTCATAAACGTTATGTGGAGTAACATCAATGAAAGATTTTTTACTTTTTGAAATTTTTTAAAAATACAAATTATTATTGGAAATTATCATACATTCATCGTTACTATCAATTTGACAAATTTTTTTAATCAAAATTGGAATAAAGGATAAATTTTTAACATCATTAATATTTTCAATAAATTTAATATAATGTATTACGGAATTTGCAAATTAAAAATTCGGAGCCAGGTTTTATACATAGTTTGTAGGGTTTGCAGTTTGGTTTATCATTATAGTTGTGCCAACATCACTAATGAAGATATGGATTTTTTAAAGCTTCGTGTGTTGAGAGAGTGGTTACAGATGTGTTACTTGCAGTAAAAAAAGACGAGAATCATTTCTTAGAGGTAGAAATCTTCCACCACGAAATCTACCTGCACTACCACCTTCACCTTCTATCTTTCATTGGCTTTCAAATACTGATGCTGTTTTACTACCACCTTCAACATCTAGAACGTCAAATTTAACCGTTTCACATTCTCTTATCTCACCAAAAAATTCCACAAGTACTCTTAACTCTAGTAATTTTCAGCCCCCTCTATTTCTGATTCGGCAACTTGTCATATAGCTGATAATATTTCTCTAAAATCTATTTATAAAAACCTAAAGATGAGAAATTTAATTGCTGAGAATAATGAACAAATTAAGAGTTTGCTGGTGGAGAGAGAACTTTTAAAAGAGAAAATTCATTCTCTTGAAGTTAAGGTGAATAAAATGGAATTACTGCAGAGGAAGAAAGATGTTGATATTATTGGCATTCCACAAGTAAATGATAAAAACATGAAAAAGAAAGTTATTTTTTTTTCTTTCTAAGCTAGATAGTAATATTTGTAAAAGTGACATTTCGCAGTGCTATATTAGAAAAATAAATAACAACAAGGTTAAACAAAATTCTAGAAAAAATTATTTTATTATTGTGAGTGTTAAATTTTCAACTTTTGAAAAAAAATTAACAATAATGAAGAAGAAAAAAGTATTTGCAAATTTGTCATCTATTTTTGGGACCGATAAAAAAGGAAATTCAGTTTATATTAATGATTCTTTGACGTAGTATTCAAGATTGCTGTTCAATTGAGCTCATCAATTAAAACAGGAAAAAAATTATGAATTTCTTTGGATCTCGAATTCAAAAATTTTTATGCTTAAAAAGGATGTTGAAAAACGAGTAGAAATTAGTTGTTTTGATGGTTTTGTTAAATTATAATTTCTATTTTTTTCTTGTTTTTTCTTTTAAGTACACCTTTTAATTTAATTATTTTGTTATGGTCTTCAAAATGACTTACTAATTTTTCTATTCGATTTAATTTACACACATTATTATGGATAATCTTCAAAAATTTTGTATTTCATCAAAATATTTGAAGTTTGAGGAAGAACTTTATACATCTTATAAGCTATCTGGATTCACTTGTAATATTGCCTGATGTCATATTCTTAAAAGAAATTTAGATTTTTGATTAGGAAAAAAAATATTTTTGCATTCCTAATTACTATATTGAAATTTGTTGTAATCACTTTTATTCTGCTGGTGGAGTTGCTGTTTATTTAAGAAGTGATCTTAATTGTAAGTTTTTCAGTTTAAATTTTGTCTCGTGTCATTTGTTAAAAGTTGAAGTTGATTCGGTGAAGTTAACATTTGTATTGCCTGCATCTATAAACTTCATGGTATTACTATTACTGCTTTTGTTGAAGAATTATCAAGTTTCTTAACTACTATATCTTCAAAAAATCTTATTTTATTAGGGGATTTTAACATTAATATATTATTGAACAATAATACTGAAGTTGACAGTTACTTAGCTTTTGTGTCTTCGTTTGGTTCAGTTTCAGTTATTTCTACTAGGCTCTCTTCCGTCACTTGCTTTTATCATCTTTTTATTTGCCACGTTTTTAATAAAACAACTGAGGTCTTAGACTTGAACATATTTGATCATTGATTAATTTCTTTATCAATTCTTATTTCAGATAGTATTAACGTTCAAATTAGTAGAACTACTTCGTTTAATTATATAACTCTTGTCCTTCCATGTAGTGGTATTATTTTAAAGAGTTCTTCTTTAGTTGTGCAATCTTCAAATACCAATCGTATAAATATCATTAATTGTGTAGTGTCAATCACATCAGTAATTGACAACGCTCATGATTAGGGCTGGGGTAAGTTTAATAAATCTATGTACAACAGAAACAATAAAATAAGTATTTCAAATTTTAATTACCAAAATAATAACCGTCGCTCCCGTGAATTCTAAATCGAAGCTAAAATATTCAAACGAAACGAATTTTAAACATACCAAAATTATGAGTCAAATTCAAATAAACCGCGAGAATCAAGTAATTTTCATACATAAAATAGGCAAGTAAAATTAAATTTAAAATAGGTACCTAAATAAAATAGACCACTTGCTTTATCAGCGAAAAAACCAGAAAGCAAACCAAAAAAAAAAACGGAGAAATAGATAATGATAATAGATAATTGATTCGTTTTTTTCAATATTTGTGTTTAACATTTTCAGTCTGTAGTAGAAGGTCAACCTAAACTCGTGTCGCGATCGACTGGTAGATCGCGATCTCCTGGTTTGGCAGCACTGTTTTAGAGTTTTTATTTTGCCGGATCCGTCGTCACTTATAAATCAGTTTAAAAGATCGACCATTTTATTATTTCTTTGTTTTTAATACTATAATTAACACTTTCTTTAATTGAATTTTAGATATACAATTTTAGTTTTAAGATTATAATGTATTTTTATACTTTCATAATTTGGAACTAAACGAAATGAAATGAAATAAAAATAAAATGAAAAAAACAAAAAAAAATTTGGGTAAGTCTATCACTGCGTCAGGTACACGCAATGAATAAAAAATCTCTGTTGTAGAAACAGTTGGAGCACGGGGTTCGGTCATTATTTCGGAAGCTTCGTTTATTTTTGAGATTTGATACCAATGAATACTAGTTGTAGAATTATCTAAACTCTTTGGAATTAATTTTATTTCTTCTAATTCACTGTTAGAACTTGAGTCGATATTATTAAGTTGAGTTTTAATTTTCTTGGTTAGAAATGAAGGTTAAGGGATTTTTCTTTTTGACATTAATTATTTATATTTGATTAAATGGAAAACATAGTTTTATATAACAATATTCAACAAATCGGAAAAAAAAGTTAGAAAAGAAAAATATAAAAATCACTTAAATAAAAGTGATATAGGTCCTCTTAAGCATGTCACTGTCTTGATATTCCCTCTTCTAAAACACAATTCTTTTCACGACACAACTCTTTTTCACAATTTAAAGTTAAATGTTTCTTATTTATTACGAAAATTTGGGTTTTAATTTGAATTAGTTAATTTAATTTATTAATTTTTTAAATGAGATTAATATTTGTTTAGTTCAAAATTTTACTTACTTAACTTAGTTTTTCTTTTAATTAAAGTTTAGTTTTATTAAACCACGTTATATTAAGATAATAGTTTTTAAAATATTAGATTTATTTTTTTTTATTTTAGAATTTATGCTTAAACAACACTTTATATATTTATAATTTATTCATAATTTAATTTATTTCTTAGTTTTAGAATTTATTTTTCACAGTTTGTTGTGTTTTTTTTATAATTGTTAATCGATAAACCGTCGATTTTATTATAACTTTTTATTTAAATGAACATTTCAACGATATACCGTTGTTTTAATAGTTCAGAATACGAGACGCTTTTTTGCTTAAAAAAATCTGCACGACAGCGCCAGTTAAAGATTTGGTTTTTATAATGATTTAAAAAAAATCAGATTATATTTTTTAAAACTTTATTTAACTTTAATTTTACTAGGTAAAATATTAATTGAGATGTTAATTAGAATATTGCAGGTATTAATACAGAAAAAGATTCGTTATCACATAACATGTATTATAAAAACAAAATTTGAATCATGGGAAAATTATAATTAAAGGTTTCACAAGAAAAATTAATTTCAATTTGCATATGGGATTGCATTTGAACGAAATCGGCCCATCGGCTCGGATTCTGAACCTTTTAATCGTTCTAAGGGCTAACGAACATATAAAAAAAAATAGGATAAGGGATAACAGGATAACTCAACAATTAATGGCGCTCCTTCATGAAATTTGTGCTGTAGGTTACTAGTAAGGAGATTATGGCGGTGACTGCGTACTCGACTTCAGACCATGGATTCGGATCATAAAAGTTTTTGATCGAATTTAGGCCAAGCAAGCATAATTCCAAAAACAATAAAGATAGAACCTTCAAATTTGGTATCAGTGTGCCTCCTCTTATGTCCTTAGAGTCCTTAAAATTTAGGATCAATTGTATTGGGTCGGGGACCATCCTAACAGTTCTGAAGACCTTTAAGCATATCATTGAAATTATTAAATAAAATAGCTTGAAATTAAGATAGAACGTTCCAATTGTGTACAAGAGTTCACTAGTATTGAAAGAACGGCGCGGACTGTATATAGGCTAAATCCGACCATGGGTTCGGATCCTGGAACTTTTTCATCGAATTTAGGCCAAACGAGCATGATTCCGAATTGAAAGAAGTTTGAACCTCCAATTTCGTTATCAGGGTGTCCCTTTCAATTCCCCTAGTATCCTCGAAAATTGAAACCAATTGGAGTAGTGGGTCGGAGACCATCCACATAGAGTCGAAGACCTTAAAGCATATCTTCGAAATTAATAAAGATGGTAACTTCAAACAAATGTGGAAGTTTCAAATTTGGACAAGGGAGTTTTTTACTATTTCCTACGTGTTCCCTTAATTTATGATCAATTGAAGTGGTGGTTCAGGTAATTCTCTTAGACCTCCCAAAATTTAAACGCTTATCATCGAAATTTATAAAAATAGTTACTTAAAATTAAGATAGAACGTTCCAATTGTGTACAATTGTTAAAAAGTTTTTAATATGTAATTTTGTAATTGCATTTTACGAATCCATTTATCTCAAATTTTTGAATTGATAAAATAATTAGAAAATGTTTTTAGTATTATAAAGTAAATTTGGTTAGCTATGTCTTACGATCAAACTAATAAAAGATTTTATGATTTTAAAATGTCTTATGGACTTCCCATTAAATTCGAACCAAATAGGTGTAGGGTATTTCTAAGTTGGTTGCACCGACTGACTGTTCTGTACTGTTACTGGTTTTTCTTTTAAAAAGCTTAATATTTCTTTCATTTTTTAATAAATCACGATAACTCAACAACTAATGACGCTGTCTTGATAAAATTTGTGTTGTAGGGTACTGGTAATGAAACTACGGCGATGATTGCGTATGGAAAAAATTTTGGATCAATCAGAGTGGTGGTTCAGTACCCCTCTTAGACTCCCAAGGTTTAAAAGCTTATCATCGAAATTAATAAAAATAGTAACTTAAAATTAAGATAGAACGTTCCAATTGTGTATAAGGGTTAACTAGTATTGAAAGTATGACGGGGACAGCATATGGGCAAAATCGTTCCATGGCTTCGGGTTCTGGAACCTTTGAAAAGTTCAAGGTCTAAAGAACATATATTTTAAAAACAGCATAACTCAAAAAATAATGCCGCTAGTTTGATGAAATTTAAACTCTAGCTTACTAGTAATGAAAGTATCATGGGAAATGGTTCTGGTCAAGTTCGAACAATGAGTTCGGATTCTAGAAGCTTTTGATCGATCTGAGGCCAAACGAGCATAATTTCAAAGCCAAAGAATATATTTCCTATTTCCTATGTGTCCCCGAAATTTAGATTTAATTGATGCCGCCTAAGAAATCCCAAAATTAAAAAGCTTATCTCCGAAATTCATGAAGATAAAAACTTTAAATTTGATACACGAGGGTTCTTTCCTATTTCTGTTTTTATTTAACACTTTTATATTTTTAAAAGGCTGAGAATTTTACCATAAAACATATTTGGTATAATATTTTATAAATTAAAAACCATAGGTGATATATAATTAAGACATCGTGTACAATACTTAAGCTATATTAAAAGGTACTTGCTGCATTTATGGAAAAATTATTGTTATATTTAAGTGAACTATATGAAAAGTTCTAAATTTGCAATTATATTTTAGAAATACATTTATTGCATATTTTGCGTTTATAAGCTTTTCTAATAGGTACATAAACTATCAATTTAAAATAATTGCAATTTTGCAAAATTTAAATTATTAAATATATTATGCTTGGATTAGCTTTTTATTACAAAATTTACTAATTCAAATTTGTTCACTTTGGTAATTGAATTTAAATAAATATATTTTCATTTATTTCAAGTATTTTTGTTTTTTAATATTTGTAAATAGATAAATTAGTAAGAATTTGTAAATAAATTAGAAAAGTAATTTGAAAATGTTTTTAGTATTATAAAGTTAATTTGGTTAGCTATATCTTACGATCAAACTAATGACAGCTTTTATGGTTTTAAAATCACTTATGGACTTCCCATTAAATTTGAGCCAAATAGGTGCAGGGTATTTCTAAGTCGGTTACACCGACTGACTGTTTCTTTACATGTTTTTAAATTGTTATAACAAGAGTTCTGTTAAGTGTATTTTCAATCTGAAAATGGCAAAAGATGAATGGTTTTATAAACTTTATAAATTTTAAAGTGGAAAATATTTAGGTTTTCCATATGGTACTAAAATTTACCATTATGCAAAGCTCAATTTTTAGCCAGACATATCCTCTAAACGGTTCAAGCTAGGGTCTTGAAATTTTGGAAGAAGTTAGTTCCTCCGAAATTAGTAGGAGTCGGTTAACAAAATTTATTTGTCAGGCCCCCTGTTTAGGAGCTATAAGGGCTCGAAAATTAAAATTTTGCTATTTTCAAACACCTGTAATTTGAATACCGGTTCAAATTTTTTTTAACAAATATACAAAATTTACAGCTGCAACATTTTATTTCAACACACGTTAAAGGTTTTTCTTAAATTTGAAAGGGTCTCTTTAAATTGAAGAAATTGTTTCTTAGTTTTAGCTATTTTTGGTTAAATAATAAAATTCGAGGTAAAATTCTAAATTTTGGTGGAGTTCACAACTGATTTCCTAGAACCGAAAAAAAGGAAGGATGACGACAGAAGGGGGGTGGGCTACCCATCATAAGTTTGCTAAGAAAAAATTTGGGAACCTTCCCATTGAAGGGGTACTAGGTCTTAAAAGTTAAAACTTTTATGTTTTTATAAAATAGTAACTTATTCACTAGTGTAAATATTTCCAAAATTAAACGTTAACATTGAAGCCCCAATATTATATTTCGCACTTATTAACAGATTTTCTTAAGTGCATTAAGTGGGTTATATTCTAAGTATTTCACTATTAGTCATATAATTAATAAATTAATAAAATAACTAAACTATAATATTATCATTTATTTTTATACCCGTATGACTATATAGTCAAAGGGTATAATAAATTTGCCATTACGTTTGTGATGCAGAGAAGGAGGGGGGGTAGATATAGACTCAAGTGTATGGATCGGATCAGTATCGAAAAATAAATCGATTTAGCGATGTATGTCCGTCCGTCCGTCATCACGATAACTCAAAAAATAAAGGAGCTAGGATTATGAAATTTTCACAAATTCGTTTTTATGCAAAAACCGGAATCACTATTTAAATCCAGCCATTTTGGTTCATGGGTTCGGGTAGCTGCCATACAACTTCTTTTTATATATGAGTATTTCTCTGCACCTATTGCAGCTGCGTGTCTGAAATTTTGCCAAAAGTAGTTTAACTTTATGGCCAAAGTTTCTGCAGAATTTGGTTGGTCTATTACAGAGGGTTCGAGTAGCTGCCATACAACTCCTTCTTTTATATGAGCTTTACACTACACCTGATGAAGCTGGGTGTCTGAAATTTTGCAAAAAATAGTTTAGTGTAATGGCCAAAGTTACTGCAAAGTTTGATTGGTCTACTGCAAAGGGTTCGAGTAGCTGCCATACAACTCCTTCTTTTATATAAGCATTACTCTACACCTAATAAAGCTGAATATTTTAAATTTTGCCAAAAGTAAATAACCGCATGATATAATGTATATGTTACGGTCATGCGGGTATCCCAGAGTTGACACAGTCTACTCTACCACACTCTTCCTCGTTATATATATTTTTATAAAAATAAATTATAATATACTCAGTAAGAAACCGTATATAATTTTGAAAATGTGCTTTTTAAAAACCCTTGGTTTTTTTCCTCACTTGTTTTTTTTTTTATTTAAAATTTTATTAACTAATTCTAAATTAATTTTATTAATTTTTTATAATTAGCTTCTTCTTCTTCTTTCAGGGATCTTACCATATGTTTAGAACAGTTTTTTGTTTAAGTAATTTACAAGCTTTTATTTTAAACGTGGATAATGTTCTTTATAGTTTGCTTGTCAATTTCGTCTTTCAGTATGTGTTCGTTGTTAATTACGGTCTCAATTTTTTTATTAATTTTAATGGTGTCCTTATTGTCCATATTTCCAGTTATTCCTTTTATAAGGGTTCCTAGTCCGTTAACAAGTCCTCTTTTGGGTCTAAAATGTGGTGCCAATGTATCGTATATGCGTTTTAACCAAGGTTTGATTTTATCGCTCACGCGCTCTCATACAGTGCTCGGTATATACAATTTATTAATAAAAAATTTCAAAAGACTGCTCGTATCGAGCAATACAAATAAAAATTTTGTGTATATCTGAAGAGTTTGTTTACAAAATCAGCATAAACAGCTCTTCAATAGTTTTATTATTTTTTTTATTTTTATGTTCTACTCTCAACGAGCGAGACGCAATAAAAAATTTATAATATTACTTTAGTATATACAAAAAAAAATTTTGTTTGCTCATGCTCGCAGAGCTCATATCTTGTTGTTTTTTATTTGGCTCACCAACAAAGAGCTTATCTTGTTCTTTATGTTGCTCACGTAGTGCGAGCCATTTTTTTTTATTTTTATGTTCTATACTTTGTGAGCCTTTAAAAAAAATTTTTTTAAGTACTCGCTATATAGGTTTAATATTTAATATTTTTGTTTGTTATTGTCGAAAAAGAAATAAGAATGTTTTTCTTTGTGACAATTTTTTTGTTTTAGAATTATTATCGCTCGGCTTGTACGAATGATTTTATTTTTTTTTTAAATTTATGTAATAATTTGTTAAAAAAAAATTTAGTAATATTAGATATTATATTTAATACTAATTAAATAGCTTTTTTTATATTGGTTTTACTGGTTTTTCAATTAGCAATCAATCCTTTGAAAGTATGTTATGCGGTTTAAATCGTATGTAAAGAAACTTTTAATAATTTAATTTCAAATAATAAGGATGCGACAAAGATAAAGTTTAGTTTACTACCTAGTTATCTTTGGCTATAATTAATTAGGTCCATTTCATATATTGGTAGATGGTATACCTAATTCTGATTTTTAAAATTATTTCAAAATTATATTCGAATATTGTAGTAAAAATCAATTTAAAAAAAAAATTCTGCTACTTCCAAAACTATGGCCTGTAAAGGGCTAAAAACTATGGCTAAAAGAAAAAGTTTAAACATTTTATTTTAAAGTGAAATAAGTAGGTACTCGAATTTTTATTTTTGTGTTTCGTTGAATCATTTTTTCCTATTTTTTTATATAAACCTTTTTTTCCTATTTTTAATATTTTTAGAATCGAAATTTTGCTACTTTTAAACAGCTATAACTTGAATATCTGTCCAAATTTTTTGGTAATATACAAAATTTAAATCTACATCATTACATTTCAACATATCTTAAACGTTTTTCTTAAAATTAAAATGGGTTCGTTAAATTGAAGATAGTGTCTCTTTGTTTTAACCAGTTTTGCTTAGATAATAAAATTTTAAGCAAAATTCTAAATTTTAGTGGAATTCACAATTTAATTTCTCTAACCTAAAAAAATTAAAAGGTGGAGGTTGATGGGGAGGTAGGTAACCTCGAGAATCTTCATAAGTTTGCTTAAAAAAATTGATAACCTTCCCCATTGAAGAGCTATTAGGACTAAAGAATAAAAACTTTCATGTTTTTATAAATCAGTAACTTATACACTAGTATACATAATTTCAAAATTAAATGTTTACATTGAAGCTCAAACATTATATGTCAAACTTGTTGACAGGTTTTCTTAAGTGCATTAAATTATATTTTAAGTATTGATTTCACTATTATCCATAATTATTAATAAATTGATGAAATAACTAAATTATAATACTCGTATTATAATTTATTTTTATGTATATTTTTATAAAAAACGAGGAAGAGTGTAGTAGAGTAGACTGTGTCAACTCTGGGATACCCGTATGACCGTAACATATACATTATATCATCCGGTTAATTACTTTTGGCAAAATTTCAAACATTCAGCTTTATTAGGTGTAGAGTAATGCTCATATAAAAGAAGGAGTTGTATGGCAGCTACTCGAACCTTTTGCAGTAGACCAACCAAATTTTGCAGTAACTTTGGCCATTATACTAAACTACTTTTGGGAAAATTTCAGACACGCAGCTTCCATAGGTATAGAGTAATGCTCATATAAAATTAGAAGTTGTATGGCAGGTACTCGAACCCGTGGACCAAAATGGCTGAATTTAAAACTCGATTCCGTTTTTTGCATGAAAACGAATTTGTGAAAATTTCATAATCCTAGCTCCTTTACTTTTTGAGTTATCGTGATGACGGACGGACGGAAGGACGGACGGACGGACATACATAGCTAAATCGATTTATTTTTCGATTCTGATCCGATCCATACACTTGAGTCTATATCTACCCCCCCTCCTTCTCTGCGTTACAAACGTAATGGCAAATTTATTATACCCTTGGACTATATAGTCATACGGGTATAAAAATGATAAAATTCTCAGTAAGAACCCCTATATAATTTAGAAAATGAGCTTTTTTAAAAACCCTTTGTTTTTTTAATCACTTGTCAATTCTTTTGTCTCTAATTTCAACCAAATGCTAAACAATAGTTTATATTTTAAATGCCTATACTTTTAAATAATAAAGTAATCGTATAAAAATCCTGAAAAGGAGTAATTCTGCATGTGTGTAAAATTTTATTGAATTGGATAAAAGTTTTTAATATGTAATTTTGTAATTGCATTTTACGAATCCATTTATCTCAAATTTTTGAATTGATAAAATAATTAGAAAATGTTTTTAGTATTATAAAGTAAATTCGGTTAGCTATGTCTTACGATCAAACTAATAAAAGATTTTATGATTTTAAAATGACTTATGGACTTCCCATTAAATTCGAACCAAATAGGTGTAGGGTATTTCTAAGTTGGTTGCACCGACTGACTGTTCTGTACTGTTACTGGTTTTTCTTTTAAAAAGCTTAATATTTCTTTCATTTTTTAATAAATCACGATAACTCAACAACTAATGACGCTGTCTTGATAAAATTTGTGTTGTAGGGTACTGGTAATGAAACTACGGCGATGATTGCGTATGGAAAAAATTTTGGATCAATCAGAGTGGTGGTTCAGTACCCCTCTTAGACTCCCAAGGTTTAAAAGCTTATCATTGAAATTAATAAAAATAGTAACTTAAAATTAAGATAGAACGTTCCAATTGTGTATAAGGGTTAACTAGTATTGAAAGTATGACGGGGACAGCATATGGGCAAAATCGTTCCATGGCTTCGGGTTCTGGAACCTTTGAAAAGTTCAAGGTCTAAAGAACATATATTTTAAAAACAGCATAACTCAAAAAATAATGCCGCTAGTTTGATGAAATTTAAACTCTAGCTTACTAGTAATGAAAATATCATGGGAAATGGTTCTGGTCAAGTTCGAACAATGAGTTCGGATTCTAGAAGCTTTTGATCGATCTGAGGCCAAACGACATAATTTCAAAGCCAAAGAATATATTTCCTATTTCCTATGTGTCCCCGAAATTTAGATTTAATTGATGCCGCCTAAGAAATCCCAAAATTAAAAAGCTTATCTCCGAAATTCATGAAGATAAAAACTTTAAATTTGATACACGAGGGTTCTTTCCTATTTCTGTTTTTATTTAACACTTTTATATTTTTAAAAGGCTGAGAATTTTACCATAAAACATATTTGGTATAATATTTTATAAATTAAAAACCATAGGTGATATTATATAATTAAGACATCGTGTACAATACTTAAGCTATATTAAAAGGTACTTGCTGCATTTATGGAAAAATTATTGTTATATTTAAGTGAACTATATGAAAAGTTCTAAATTTGCAATTATATTTTAGAAATACATTTATTGCATATTTTGCGTTTATAAGCTTTTCTAATAGGTAAATAAACTATCAATTTAAAATAATTGCAATTTTGAAAAATTTAAATTATTAAATATATTATGCTTGGATTAGCTTTTTATCACAAAATTTACTAATTCAAATTTGTTCACTTTGGTAATTGAATTTAAATAAATATATTTTCATTTATTTCAAGTATTTTTGTTTTTTAATATTTGTAAATAGATAAATTAGTAAGAATTTGTAAATAAATTAGAAAAGTAATTTGAAAATGTTTTTAGTATTATAAAGTTAATTTGGTTAGCTATATCTTACGATCAAACTAATGACAGCTTTTATGGTTTTAAAATCACTTATGGACTTCCCATTAAATTTGAGCCAAATAGGTGCAGGGTATTTCTAAGTCGGTTACACCGACTGACTGTTTCTTTACATGTTTTTAAATTGTTATAACAAGAGTTCTGTTAAGTGTCTTTTCAATCTGAAAATGTCAAAAGATGAATGGTTTTATAAACTTTATAAATTTTAAAGTGAAAAATATTTAGGTTTGCCATATGGTACTAAAATTTACCATTATGCAAAGCTCAATTATTATCCAGACATATCCTCTAAACGGTTCAAGCTAGGGTCTTGAAATTTTGGAAGAAGTTAGGTCCTCCGAAATTAGTAGGAGTCGGTTAACAAAATTTATTTGTCAGGTCCCCTGTTTAGGAGCTATAAGGGCTCGAAAATTAAAATTTTGCTATTTTCAAACACCTGTAATTTGAATACCTGTTCAAATTTTTTTTAACAAATATACAAAATTTACAGCTGCAACATTTTATTTCAACACACGTTAAAGGTTTTTCTTAAATTTGAAAGGGTCTCTTTAAATTGAAGAAATTGTTTCTTAGTTTTAGCTATTTTTGGTTAAATAATAAAATTCGAGGTAAAATTCTAAATTTTGGTGGAGTTCGCAATTGATTTCCTTGAACCGAAAAAAAGGAAGGATGAGGACAGAAGGGGGGTGGGCTATCCATCATAAGTTTGCTAAGAAAAAATTTGGGAACCTTCCCCATTGAAGGGGTACTAGGTCTTAAAAATTAAAACTTTTATGTTTTTATAAAATAGTAACTTATTCACTAGTGTAAATATTTCCAAAATTAAACGTTAACATTGAAGCCCCAATATTATATTTCGCACTTATTAACAGATTTTCTTAAGTGCATTAAGTGGGTTATATTCTAAGTATTTCACTATTAGTCATATAATTAATAAATTAATAAAATAACTAAACTATAATATTATCATTTATTTTTATACCCGTATGACTATATAGTCAAAGAGTATAATAAATTTGCCATTACGTTTGTGACGCAGGGGGGGTAGATATAGACTCAAGTGTATGGATCGGATCAGAATCGAAAAATAAATCGATTTAGCGATGTATGTCCGTCCGTCCGTCATCACGATAACTCAAAAAATAAAGGAGCTAGGATTAAGAAATTTTCACAAATTCGTTTTTATGCAAAAACCGGAATCACTATTTAAATCCAGCCATTTTGGTTCATGGGTTCGGGTAGCTGCCATACAACTTCTTTTTATATATGAGTATTTCTCTGTACCTATTGCAGCTGCGTGTCTGAAATTTTGCCAAAAGTAGTTTAACTTTATGGCCAAAGTTTCTGCAGAATTTGGTTGGTCTACTACAGAGGGTTTGAGTAGCTGCCATACAACTCCTTCTTTTATATGAGCTTTACACTACACCTGATGAAGCTGGATGTCTGAAATTTTGCAAAAAATAGTTTAGTGTAATGGCCAAAGTTACTGCAAAGTTTGGTTGGTCTACTGCTGAGGGTTCGAGTAGCTGCCATACAACTCCTTCTTTTATATGAGGATTACACTACAGCAAATGAAGGTGGGTGTCTGAAAGTATGCCAAAAATAGTTTAGTGTAATGGCCAAAGTTACTGCAAAATTTGGTTGGTCTACTGCAAAGGGTTCGAGTAGCTGCCATACAACTCCTTCTTTTATATAAGCATTACTCTACACCTAATAAAGCTGAATATTTTAAATTTTGCCAAAAGTAAATAACCGCATGATATAATGTATATGTTACGGTCATGCGGGTATCCCAGATTTGACACAGTCTACTCTACCACACTCTTCCTCGTTATATATATTTTTATAAAAATAAATTATAATATACTCAGTAAGAAACCGTATATAATTTTGAAAATGTGCTTTTTAAAAACCCTTGGTTTTTTTCCTCACTTGTTTTTTTTTTTATTTAAAATTTTATTAACTAATTCTAAATTAATTTTATTAATTTTTTATAATTAGCTTCTTCTTCTTCTTTCAGGGATCTTACCATATGTTTAGAACAGTTTTTTGTTTAAGTAATTTACAAGCTTTTATTTTAAACGTGGATAATGTTCTTTATAGTTTGCTTGTCAATTTCGTCTTTCAGTATGTGTTCGTTGTTAATTACGGTCTCAATTTTTTTATTAATTTTAATGGTGTCCTTATTGTCCATATTTCCAGTTATTCCTTTTATAAGGGTTCCTAGTCCGTTAACAAGTCCTCTTTTGGGTCTAAAATGTGGTGCCAATGTATCGTATATGCGTTTTAACCAAGGTTTGATTTTATCGCTCACGCGCTCTCATACAGTGCTCGGTATATACAATTTATTAATAAAAAATTTCAAAAGACTGCTCGTATCGAGCAATACAAATAAAAATTTTGTGTATATCTGAAGAGTTTGTTTACAAAATCAGCATAAACAGCTCTTCAATAGTTTTATTATTTTTTTTATTTTTATGTTCTACTCTCAACGAGCGAGACGCAATAAAAAATTTATAATATTACTTTAGTATATACAAAAAAAAATTTTGTTTGCTCATGCTCGCAGAGCTCATATCTTGTTGTTTTTTATTTGGCTCACCAACAAAGAGCTTATCTTGTTCTTTATGTTGCTCACGTAGTGCGAGCCATTTTTTTTTATTTTTATGTTCTATACTTTGTGAGCCTTTAAAAAAAATTTTTTTAAGTACTCGCTATATAGGTTTAATATTTAATATTTTTGTTTGTTATTGTCGAAAAAGAAATAAGAATGTTTTTCTTTGTGACAATTTTTTTGTTTTAGAATTATTATCGCTCGGCTTGTACGAATGATTTTATTTTTTTTTTAAATTTATGTAATAATTTGTTAAAAAAAAATTTAGTAATATTAGATATTATATTTAATACTAATTAAATAGCTTTTTTTATATTGGTTTTACTGGTTTTTCAATTAGCAATCAATCCTTTGAAAGTATGTTATGCGGTTTAAATCGTATGTAAAGAAACTTTTAATAATTTAATTTCAAATAATAAGGATGCGACAAAGATAAAGTTTAGTTTACTACCTAGTTATCTTTGGCTATAATTAATTAGGTCCATTTCATATATTGGTAGATGGTATACCTAATTCTGATTTTTAAAATTATTTCAAAATTATATTCGAATATTGTAGTAAAAATCAATTTAAAAAAAAAATTCTGCTACTTCCAAAACTATGGCCTGTAAAGGGCTAAAAACTATGGCTAAAAGAAAAAGTTTAAACATTTTATTTTAAAGTGAAATAAGTAGGTACTCGAATTTTTATTTTTGTGTTTCGTTGAATCATTTTTTCCTATTTTTTTATATAAACCTTTTTTTCCTATTTTTAATATTTTTAGAATCGAAATTTTGCTACTTTTAAACAGCTATAACTTGAATATCTGTCCAAATTTTTTGGTAATATACAAAATTTAAATCTACATCATTACATTTCAACATATCTTAAACGTTTTTCTTAAAATTAAAATGGGTTCGTTAAATTGAAGATAGTGTCTCTTTGTTTTAACCAGTTTTGCTTAGATAATAAAATTTTAAGCAAAATTCTAAATTTTAGTGGAATTCACAATTTAATTTCTCTAACCTAAAAAAATTAAAAGGTGGAGGTTGATGGGGAGGTAGGTAACCTCGAGAATCTTCATAAGTTTGCTTAAAAAAATTGATAACCTTCCCCATTGAAGAGCTATTAGGACTAAAGAATAAAAACTTTCATGTTTTTATAAATCAGTAACTTATACACTAGTATACATAATTTCAAAATTAAATGTTTACATTGAAGCTCAAACATTATATGTCAAACTTGTTGACAGGTTTTCTTAAGTGCATTAAATTATATTTTAAGTATTGATTTCACTATTATCCATAATTATTAATAAATTGATGAAATAACTAAATTATAATACTCGTATTATAATTTATTTTTATGTATATTTTTATAAAAAACGAGGAAGAGTGTAGTAGAGTAGACTGTGTCAACTCTGGGATACCCGTATGACCGTAACATATACATTATATCATCCGGTTAATTACTTTTGGCAAAATTTCAAACATTCAGCTTTATTAGGTGTAGAGTAATGCTCATATAAAAGAAGGAGTTGTATGGCAGCTACTCGAACCTTTTGCAGTAGACCAACCAAATTTTGCAGTAACTTTGGCCATTATACTAAACTACTTTTGGGAAAATTTCAGACACGCAGCTTCCATAGGTATAGAGTAATGCTCATATAAAATTAGAAGTTGTATGGCAGGTACTCGAACCCGTGGACCAAAATGGCTGAATTTAAAACTCGATTCCGTTTTTTGCATGAAAACGAATTTGTGAAAATTTCATAATCCTAGCTCCTTTACTTTTTGAGTTATCGTGATGACGGACGGACGGAAGGACGGACGGACGGACATACATAGCTAAATCGATTTATTTTTCGATTCTGATCCGATCCATACACTTGAGTCTATATCTACCCCCCTCCTTCTCTGCGTTACAAACGTAATGGCAAATTTATTATACCCTTGGACTATATAGTCATACGGGTATAAAAATGATAAAATTCTCAGTAAGAACCCCTATATAATTTAGAAAATGAGCTTTTTTAAAAACCCTTTGTTTTTTTAATCACTTGTCAATTCTTTTGTCTCTAATTTCAACCAAATGCTAAACAATAGTTTATATTTTAAATGCCTATACTTTTAAATAATAAAGTAATCGTATAAAAATCCTGAAAAGGAGTAATTCTGCATGTGTGTAAAATTTTATTGAATTGGATAAAAGTTTTTAATATGTAATTTTGTAATTGCATTTTACGAATCCATTTATCTCAAATTTTTGAATTGATAAAATAATTAGAAAATGTTTTTAGTATTATAAAGTAAATTCGGTTAGCTATGTCTTACGATCAAACTAATAAAAGATTTTATGATTTTAAAATGACTTATGGACTTCCCATTAAATTCGAACCAAATAGGTGTAGGGTATTTCTAAGTTGGTTGCACCGACTGACTGTTCTGTACTGTTACTGGTTTTTCTTTTAAAAAGCTTAATATTTCTTTCATTTTTTAATAAATCACGATAACTCAACAACTAATGACGCTGTCTTGATAAAATTTGTGTTGTAGGGTACTGGTAATGAAACTACGGCGATGATTGCGTATGGAAAAAATTTTGGATCAATCAGAGTGGTGGTTCAGTACCCCTCTTAGACTCCCAAGGTTTAAAAGCTTATCATTGAAATTAATAAAAATAGTAACTTAAAATTAAGATAGAACGTTCCAATTGTGTATAAGGGTTAACTAGTATTGAAAGTATGACGGGGACAGCATATGGGCAAAATCGTTCCATGGCTTCGGGTTCTGGAACCTTTGAAAAGTTCAAGGTCTAAAGAACATATATTTTAAAAACAGCATAACTCAAAAAATAATGCCGCTAGTTTGATGAAATTTAAACTCTAGCTTACTAGTAATGAAAATATCATGGGAAATGGTTCTGGTCAAGTTCGAACAATGAGTTCGGATTCTAGAAGCTTTTGATCGATCTGAGGCCAAACGAGCATAATTTCAAAGCCAAAGAATATATTTCCTACTTCCTATGTGTCCCCGAAATTTAGATTTAATTGATGCCGCCTAAGAAATCCCAAAATTAAAAAGCTTATCTCCGAAATTCATGAAGATAAAAACTTTAAATTTGATACACGAGGGTTCTTTCCTATTTCTGTTTTTTATGTAACACTTTTATATTTTTAAAAGGCTGAGAATTTTACCATAAAACATATTTGTTATAATATTTTATAAATTAAAAACCATAGGTGATATATAATTAAGACATCGTGTACAGTACTTAAGCTATATTAAAAGGTACTTGCTGCATTTATGGAAAAATTATTGTTATATTTAAGTGAACTATAATATGAAAAGTTCTAAATTTGCAATTATATTTTAGAAATACATTTATTGCATATTTTGCGTTTATAAGCTTTTCTAATAGGTACATAAACTATCAATTTAAAATAATTGCAATTTTGAAAAATTTAAATTATTAAATATATTATGCTTGGATTAGCTTTTTATCACAAAATTTACTAATTCAAATTTGTTCACTTTGGTAATTGAATTTAAATAAATATATTTTCATTTATTTCAAGTATTTTTGTTTTTTAATATTTGTAAATAGATAAATTAGTAAGAATTTGTAAATAAATTAGAAAAGTAATTTGAAAATGTTTTTAGTATTATAAAGTTAATTTGGTTAGCTATATCTTACGATCAAACTAATGACAGCTTTTATGGTTTTAAAATCACTTATGGACTTCCCATTAAATTTGAGCCAAATAGGTGCAGGGTATTTCTAAGTCGGTTACACCGACTGACTGTTTCTTTACATGTTTTTAAATTGTTATAACAAGAGTTCTGTTAAGTGTATTTTCAATCTTAAAATGGCAAAAGATGAATGGTTTTATAAACTTTATAAATTTTAAAGTGGAAAATATTTAGGTTTGCCATATGGTACTAAAATTTACCATTATGCAAAGCTCAATTTTTAGCCAGACATATCCTCTAAACGGTTCAAGCTAGGGTCTTGAAATTTTGGAAGAAGTTAGTTCCTCCGAAATTAGTAGGAGTCGGTTAACAAAATTTATTTGTCAGGCCCCCTGTTTAGGAGCTATAAGGGCTCGAAAATTAAAATTTTGCTATTTTCAAACACCTGTAATTTGAATACCTGTTCAAATTTTTTTTAACAAATATACAAAATTTACAGCTGCAACATTTTATTTCAACACACGTTAAAGGTTTTTCTTAAATTTGAAAGGGTCTCTTTAAATTGAAGAAATTGTTTCTTAGTTTTAGCTATTTTTGGTTAAATAATAAAATTCGAGGTAAAATTCTAAATTTTGGTGGAGTTCACAATTGATTTCCTAGAACCGAAAAAAAAGGAAGGATGAGGACAGAAGGGGGGTGGGCTATCCATCATAAGTTTGCTAAGAAAAAATTTGGGAACCTTCCCCATTGAAGGGGTACTAGGTCTTAAAAATTAAAACTTTTATGTTTTTATAAAATAGTAACTTATTCACTAGTGTAAATATTTCCAAAATTAAACGTTAACATTGAAGCCCCAATTTTATATTTCGCACTTATTAACAGATTTTCTTAAGTGCATTAAGTGGGTTATATTCTAAGTATTTCACTATTAGTCATATAATTAATAAATTAATAAAATAACTAAACTATAATATTATCATTTATTTTTATACCCGTATGACTATATAGTCAAAGAGTATAATAAATTTGCCATTACGTTTGTGACGCAGGGGGGGTAGATATAGACTCAAGTGTATGGATCGGATCAGAATCGAAAAATAAATCGATTTAGCGATGTATGTCCGTCCGTCCGTCATCACGATAACTCAAAAAAATAAAGGAGCTAGGATTATGAAATTTTCACAAATTCGTTTTTATGCAAAAACCGGAATCACTATTTAAATCCAGCCATTTTGGTTCATGGGTTCGGGTAGCTGCCATACAACTTCTTTTTATATATCAAAAAATCGTCAAAATGTCAAAATCGTCAAAAGTTATTTGCAATAGTTGCAATAATAATATTAATTCTAGAAAAGATAAAGCACTTCAGTGTAAAGGAGAGTGCAGGAAAATGTTTCATAGCACCTGTACTGGCCTCACCATTGAAGACGTGAAATATATACAAGCAAGTCCAGAGAAACTTTGGTACTGCCATCCGTGCAAAGAAAAAATGACAAAAAGGAAGTCCACTGGATTAAACAACACAGTTCCTGGTATAAGGATAAACACCAACAAACAGCATTCCACTGGAGCTCTTAGGAATGATAATCAAACAATTATTCAGAAGCTAGACGACATATTAAATAAACAATCATCACAAGAAGTTAGGTTAAACAATATACAATCGGAAATTAGTGAGTTTAAAAAAGCATTGAACTCCCTAATTGAAGAAAATATTCAACTAAAAAATGAAAACTCAAGCCTAAGCAACCGTATTGAAAAAACAAAAATTGAAGTAGAGATACTAAAACAAAATCAGCTTAGCAAACTCATTGAAATCACTGGTGTCAAAGCAACTGAAGGATGTGATACCTTTACAATATCTAGAAAAATTATAAGCGATCTAGGAATCTCACTACAAACAAATGACATCCTAGATTCTTATTTTACAAAAAATAATTCTAGAAACACTGGAGAGGCTAAATTGTTAGTTAAGCTGAGCAATAAAAGTATAAGAAACAAAATTATGGACGCAGTAAAAATAGATAGAAAATCCAGAGCTAACATACCAACACTAGATAATAATAACGACCATTGTGTCAACAGAAATGATCCTAATGTTGATCTGGATTCTAATACTAGTGTTGCTGAAGCTACAAATTCTGATGTAAGCTCTAAAAGAAATACGGTTCAAATTGATAAACCAAACGTTAAATCAAACAAATCGAATACGATATTTATCAATGAATCGTTAACATCATATTTCAGCTACCTCTTTAAAAAAGCAAGAGATATGAAAAAGCTGAAGAAAATTAAGTTTGCCTGGGTAAAAGAAGGTAAAATATTTGTAAGAGAAAACGAAAAGTCAAAAATTATACGTTTGTTATCAGACAAAAATTTATTAGAATTTAATGTTACCAAATAATTATGATGATTACAGTATTTTACCAATACCCACCCAAAACACCAACTTGCCAAAAATTGAATGTATAAAGTTTGAAGATGAATTTTCACTAAAAATATTATACCTAAATATACGTAGTTTGAAGTACAAAGTTGATGAGATCGAATTAATGCTGGATAACCTAAAAAATACAATACACCTATTAGTATTCACAGAAACCTGGATTATGGACGATGAAGTTGATATGGTCAATATTAAACACTACCAAAAATATTTTGCTTGTCGTAAAAAACGTCGAGGAGGTGGCGTAGGAGTGTTTGTGCATTCGTCAGTAACACACAACATCCGTAAAACATATAGTGATGAATATATTAGTTTGCTAACAATTAATATATCAACTGCAAACTGCAACTTAAACATTAGTGCCGTTTATAGACCACCAATCACTACTATTGCGGAAATAATCAGATTTCAGGATCTACTTGATAAACATTTAGACGAACTTGGCACAAATTCATCCATCGTACTAGGTGATTTCAACTTCGATATAAAAAATACTGCTGATAACAATGTAAATACCTACAGAAATATTGTTGAATCGAATGGATATTATTTTGCGGACAAATCCACAACTAGACCTGCATCAGGAACTTGCCTTGATCATATACCTACTCTCAAACAACCTAAAATTAAAGATGTTTATTAATCAAGTAAGTGTAGATATTTCTGATCATAACTTAATAATATTGGAATTAGATATAGGTAATTTTGTAAACAAAACAATAACTAAATATAAAAGAAACATGATAAATGTCAAAAAATTTAAAACTCAGCTGGTGAACTGTAATATCGATTATATGTCAAGTGCTGACGTTCTTACAAATTCATTGATAGAAAAATTAAAGCTATGTTTACAAAACAGTTCGTGTGAAAAAAGATCAAAAAAAATTGTCAAATTTCGTAAACCGTGGATAGATGATGAATGTGCGGAATTAATAAAAATAAAAAATTTTTGGCATAGAAAACATATACAAAATTTAGATGAAGAATATTTTAAAAATAAATATCATTTTTGGCTAAACAAATTAACATATATAAAGAAAAAGAAAAACGAGAATATGACAAAGTCAAATTTGAAAAAGTTGGAAATGATTCGCGAAAAACATGGAGTCTCATTAAAAATATTATTACTGATGGTAGTAATAATGATAATAATGACTTTTTCGATACGGGACACAATTCGCCAGATGATAAACATACAAAAATTAACAACTTTAATACTCTGTATTGTAACATAGGAGCAAATATGGCTAAGAAGTTCAACACGATATACAAGCCAAATGTAAGAACTACATCAAGATTCATATTAAGAAACATTGACGAGAAAACAGCGGGGAAAGTTATTGATAATTTAAAATTAACTAAAACAACTGATGCTCATGGCATAAGTACATATTTAATAAAGAACTGTAAAACGGAACTTCTGAAACCAATAACAGCGTTAATAAATGCCTCGATTAATCAAAGTGCGTTTCCTGATGCACTAAAAACCAACAAGGTCATTCCGATTTATAAAAGAAGTGGTGATAAAACAAATATAAACAATTATAGACCAATTTCGATCTCGTCTGTCGTTAGCAAAATTCTGGAAACATTTGTCCACAACGAACTGTCAGAATACCTAACAGCAAACAACCTGATAAGTAAAATACAATACGGCTTTCAGAAAAAATCCAATACTAAAGCAGCTCTATTTGATGTAATAAATAATGTCCAAAATAACATAATTTCAGGCAGGAAAGTGGCCATAGTGTTCTTAGATCTTGCTAAAGCCTTTGATTCGGTCGATAGAACTATAATGCTAAGAATTTTGTTTGAATGTGGCGTTATGGGCAAAGAATACCAATGGTTTGAAAGCTACTTCAGTAACAGAAAACAATATTCGGAGTATGATGGAATTAGAAGTACTGCAAGCAACTTTGAGTATGGAGTAATACAAGGTAGTTCGTTGGGACCTGTGCTATTTTCTTGCTACACATCAAGCTTTTCAAATCTAAAATTAGGGGGTAGTCCCGTAATGTTTGCAGATGACATAGCAATAGTATATGCTGGAAAAGATATAGCATCACTTGAAAGCACCATAAACGAAGATATGGGCAAAATATACTCATGGATGTCTCTTCATAAATTTAACTGTTAATTTACAAAAAACAAAATTTATTATAATAAAGAGTAAAAATGCATTAATAAACATCAAATACAACAATGCTGAAATCGAACAAGTGAAAAATTACAAATATCTAGGAGTTTGTTTAGACGAAGAACTTACATGGAACACCCATATTACAGAACTTGCATCCAAAACAAGTAGAATTGCGGGTATTTTCAAAAAACTAAGTAAGCGCCTACCGGATAAAACAAAAATATCCACTTACTATTCGCTATTCCACAGCATCATAACCTACGGTATTGAAGCTTGGGGTAGTACTTTTAAAAAAAATTTAAATCTGCTCCAAAAAATCCAAAATAAAGCATTAAAAAACTTATTCTTATATGATAAGAGAGCATCTACATCTAGGATACATAGAGTCCTAAACATTTTAAAATTAAATGATTATAAAAATCTTTGCTGTACTATGCATGTTAGAAATATACTACATAATGACATAAAGTCCAGCATACAAATAGCAATAAATAGCAATTTTCACCAATATAGTACTCGATCAGCGCATCACCTTCGTCCAACACAAGGTATAGGACTATATGGAATTGAACAAAATATCAACATAGGTATCAAATTGTACAACGATCTACCGCCAGAAGTCAAAGTTTCAACAGCTCAAAAATTTAAAATCACTTTAAAGAAACTACTCTTAGATCAGTATAATAATTAAATTCATTTTCAGAATCCTTTCTTTATTTTAATTTTTTAAACTTTAATAAGTAAACATTCAAAAAACCTAAATTTATCGTATTTAATTTGAATTACAATTTGTAAATATTATTTAATTTGATTTACACGTTTTATACTTTGTATATATTGTTAATTTTCTTGAATTTCTTATTGCATCTATTACACTTTAGCGATAATTTATATATATATGTTTTAATATACTCTGTACGAGCCTAGTGCTCTTTTAGAGAAATGAATTAATAAAAATAAAAAATAAATAAAATATATATGAGTATTTCTCTGTACCTATTGCAGCTGCGTGTCTGAAATTTTGCCAAAAGTAGTTTAACTTTATGGCCAAAGTTTCTGCAGAATTTGGTTGGTCTACTACAGAGGGTTCGAGTAGCTGCCATACAACTCCTTCTTTTATATGAGCTTTACACTACACCTGATGAAGCTGGGTGTCTGAAATTTTGCAAAAAATAGTTTAGTGTAATGGCCAAAGTTACTGCAAAGTTTGGTTGGTCTACTGCTGAGGGTTCGAGTAGCTGCCATACAACTCCTTCTTTTATATGAGGATTACACTACAGCAAATGAAGGTGGGTGTCTGAAATTTTGCCAAAAATAGTTTAGTGTAATGGCCAAAGTTACTGCAAAATTTGGTTGGTCTACTGCAAAGGGTTCGAGTAGCTGCCATACAACTCCTTCTTTTATATAAGCATTACTCTACACCTAATAAAGCTGAATATTTTAAATTTTGCCAAAAGTAAATAACCGCATGATATAATGTATATGTTACGGTCATGCGGGTATCCCAGAGTTGACACAGTCTACTCTACCACACTCTTCCTCGTTATATATATTTTTATAAAAATAAATTATAATATACTCAGTAAGAAACCGTATATAATTTTGAAAATGTGCTTTTTAAAAACCCTTGGTTTTTTTCCTCACTTGTTTTTTTTTTTATTTAAAATTTTATTAACTAATTCTAAATTAATTTTATTAATTTTTTATAATTAGCTTCTTCTTCTTTCAGGGATCTTACTATATGTTTAGAACAGTTTTTTGTTTAAGTAATTTACAAGCTTTTATTTTAAACGTGGATAATGTTCTTTATAGTTTGCTTGTCAATTTCGTCTTTCAGTATGTGTTCGTTGTTAATTACGGTCTCAATTTTTTTATTAATTTTAATGGTGTCCTTATTGTCCATATTTCCAGTTATTCCTTTTATAAGGGTTCCTAGTCCGTTAACAAGTCCTCTTTTGGGTCTAAAATGTGGTGCCAATGTATCGTATATGCGTTTTAACCAAGGTTTGATTTTATCGCTCACGCGCTCTCATACAGTGCTCGGTATATACAATTTATTAATAAAAAATTTCAAAAGACTGCTCGTATCGAGCAATACAAATAAAAATTTTGTGTATATCTGAAGAGTTTGTTTACAAAATCAGCATAAGCAGCTCTTCAATAGTTTTATTATTTTTTTTATTTTTATGTTCTACTCTCAACGAGCGAGACGCAATAAAAAATTTATAATATTATTTTAGTATATACAAAAAAAAATTTTGTTTGCTCATGCTCGCAGAGCTCATATCTTGTTGTTTTTTATTTGGCTCACCAACAAAGAGCTCTTATCTTGTTCTTTATGTTGCTCACGTAGTGCGAGCCATTTTTTTTTATTTTTATGCTCTATACTTTGTGAGCCTTTAAAAACAATTTTTTTAAGTGCTCGCTATATAGGTTTAATATTTAATATTTTTGTTTGTTATTGTCGAAAAAGAAATAAGAATGTTTTTCTTTGTAACAATTTTTTGGTTTTAGAATTATTATCGCTCGGCTTGTACGAATGATTTTATTTTTTTTTTAAATTTAGATAATAATTTGTTAAAAAAAAATTTAGTAATATTATTATATTTCTGTGGAAAATCTCCAAAACTTGATAACCGTAATTTTTCCCTTTTTGAGATAACATTTGAAGTGGACTGTTTAACATCAAATCTTTGCACTGCCAAAAATAAATAAGCGTTTATTTAATTAAAAATCCCTCAAAAGTTTATAAGAGCGAAATCTGATCTTAAACTTAAGATGGGAAGATAATTTTCATAATTTGCCAAAACATGATTATAATCTTCTCACCCTCTTGCTCTTCTAGTAAAATAGCTAAATCAACTTAAAACAAAACATTAATTCCAAAAATCTATTATTACAAAACCAACAGCAAGTTATTTTATGGTTATTAATAATGTTTTAAATAAACATTTTGTGTCACAAAATATTTTTAAAAATTTTCAAACACGTTTATTGAAAAACTGTAATTTTGCGGTTATCAAGTTCTGGATATTTTCCACAGATTTAATACTAATTAAATAGCTTTTTTTATATTGGTTTTACTGGTTTTTCAATTAGCAATCAATCCTTTGAAAGTATGTTATGCGGTTTAAATCGTATGTAAAGAAACTTTTAATATTTAATTTCAAATAATAAGAATGCGACAAAGATAAAGTTTAGTTTACTACCTAGTTATCTTTGGCTATAATTAATTAGGTCCATTTCATATATTGGTAGATGGTATACCTAATTCTGATTTTTAAAATTATTTCAATATTATATTCGAATATTGTAGTAAAAATCAATTTTAAAAAAAAAATTCTGCTACTTCCAAAACTATGGCCTGTAAAGGGCTAAGAACTATGGCTAAAAGAAAAAGTTTAAACATTTTATTTTAAAATGAAATAAGTAGGTACTCGAATTTTTATTTTTGTGTTTCGTTGAATCATTTAACCTTTTTTTCCTATTTTTAATATTTTTAGAATTGAAATTTTGCTACTTTTAAACAGCTATAACTTGAATATCTGTCCAAATTTTTTAGTAATATACAAAATTTAAATCTACATCATTACATTTCAACATATCTTAAACGTTTTTCTTAAAATGAAAATGGGTTCGATAAATTGAAGATAGTGTCTCTTAGTTTTAACCAGTTTTGCTTAGATAATAAAATTTTAAGTAAAATTCTAAATTTTAGTGGAATTCACAATTTAATTTCTCTAACCTAAAAAAATTAAAAGGTGGAGGTTGATGGGGAGGTAGGTAACCTCGAGAATCTTCATAAGTTTGCTTAAAAAAATTGATAACCTTCCCCATTGAAGGGCTATTAGGACTAAAGAATAAAAACTTTCATGTTTTTATAAATCAGTAACTTATACACCAGTATACATAATTTCAAAATTAAATGTTTACATTGAAGCTCCAACATTATATGTCAAACTTGTTGACAGGTTTTCGTAAGTGCATTAAATTATATTTTAAGTATTGGTTTCACTATTATCCATAATTATTAATAAATTGATGAAATAACTAAATTATAATACTCGTATTATAATTTATTTTTATGTATATTTTTATAAAAATAAATGAGAAAATTCTCATTAAGAACCCCTATATAATTTAGAAAATGTGCTTTTTTAAAAACCCTTGGTTTTTTTCATCACTTGTCAATTCTTTTGTCTCTAATTTCAACCAAATGCTAAACAATAGTTTATATTTTAAATGCCTATACTTTTAAATAAAAAAGTAATCGTATTATGTATTATTGTAGTATAATACACTATACACTTATAAATAAACAGACACATTCATCATAAAAATTTCGACAGTAGAAAATAAAAAGCATTATCTATATATCAGATCTGTATAAATTTAAGAATTAGGTATACTCATTTTCAATGAGCATTTGTTTAAAATAATTTAATATAATTTGCTAATTTTACTTATGTGTATTACTTCATATTAAACTATGCTTCTGCTCTCGAGAACTTTTACTCAAATTTAAATGTTAAGCTCCGAAAGAGTGTGCAAGTTACATATTTATCCACCTCTCTAACTCCCAAAGTTCTATATAAAAATTATATAATTACAAACTAATGTTTGAATTATATAAAACTTGTATACTAAAATTTATTTTAATGAAGTAAAAACAGAAACTCCGCCGTAGCCGATCCCAAGCCCGGTTGAGAAAGGAGGAGGGAAGAATAGTTGCAACCTGAATGGCCACATACATCGGCGTCTCAGGAAGTAGGAAAATGCAGTTGAACTCGTAACATAGTTATGAGAACTTCAACGCATTATATGGCAAATTCTGAAGCAACTCTTCAAACCCAACAGCCCCCAAAGATGGGGGTTTGGCATACGGTTAGCAGCCCTATCCAGTAAAAAATATTGTTACGAAACCTAAATCAAAGCCTCGGATACAAATGGAAACACGGCACCGACCCAAGCAACAGAAAATGGATATTGATTTTGCAACATGGAATGTGAGAACACTGAACAAAGAAGGAGCGTTAAAATCCCTGCTACCTGATCTAATAAAATATAAAATAGCGATAGCAGCAATTCAAGAAACAAAATGGCACAACAAAGGTATTTCGGATCTTCGGAGCCACTCGGTATTCTTCAGTAGAAAATATGGTGGAAAGAGAGAATTCGGCGTGGCATTTTAAGTTAACAAAGCTTACAAACAGGCGATCCTAGATTTTAAACCGGTAAATGAGAGACTCTGTGTAATCCGCATCAAAACAAGATTGCACAATGTTTCCTTGATGAACGCTCATGCACTTACCGAGTATAAGGCGGAACAGGTCAAAGAGGATTTCTATAGTAAACTGGAGGCTGTCTACGATCAAATACCATCAAACGACTTTAAAATTCTGCTCGGGGACATGAATGCGAAAATTGGAAAAGAGGAAGTATACAAAGGCACGATTGGAGAACACAGCCTACATAGTTCCACCAACGATAACGGACAAAGATTAATCGATTTCGCGAGTAGCAAAAGAATGGATATATCATCCACATTCTTCTTCCACAAAGACATTCATAAGATCACATGGGTATCTCCCAACGGAAAAACGTTCAACCAAATTGATCACATTTTAGTTGAAAAGAGAGGGGCATCCCACATCATGGATGTAAGAACCTACAGAGGAGCCTGCTGTGGATCGGATCATAATCTTGTGAAAGTCAGATTTAGGAGCAGAATGATAGCCAAACGAGCATTGAGGAAACACAATGCAACTAAGCTGGACGTAAGCAAACTCAATATAACATCTGTGAAAAACGAGTACAAAGCGTCGATCGAGACAATCTTAAATCTAGAGGAGTTGCAACACATGGAGCGAAATAAAATGTGGGATAGTTTAAAAACGGCACTTCATCGAGCTTCTGAAGAAACTATTGGTCTCCAGCCAATAAAAGTTCGAAACGAATGGTATGACAGAGAATGCAGAGATTCGGTAGCCGCAAGAAATTAATCACACAAAGGAAAATTAAGTAGACCAACACGTGCTAAACAACTACATTTTAAGCAACTTAGAAGAGAGGCCGACAAAATCTACAGAAAAAAAAAAGAAAATGGCAGAACGATGCGCTAAGAAAGGTCCAAGATAATTTGCAAAATCGCGATAGTATCAGAGCATACAAAGACATCCGAATCATCAGTGATGGTTACAAAGCCCAGTCAAACTTATGTAGAGATGCAGAAGATAATCTTTTATCATCTGAGGATGACATTAAGAAAAGATGGAAGGAATATTTTGAAAACTTACTAAATGCACCAAACGATGAAGTAAATGAACAAGAACAGATCACAGCGGAAAGGCAAACCCAAAATGAAATCACTGGACAACCTACATTAACAGAGGTGGTCAATGCCATAGAACTATTGAAAAATAATAAGGCTCCTGGTGCAGATAACATTCCGGCTGAACTTCTACGAGATGGAGGAGAAACGGTACAAAAAATCCTTCATAAAATAATACTAAAGGTGTGGCAAGAAGAAAAAATACCCGGTGACTGGCAACTAAGTATTATATGTCCAATCTACAAAAAAGGAGACTAGCTCAACTGTAAAAATTACAGAGGGATATCGCTACTTAGCACTTTCTACAAAGTTTTCACGAACATCTTGAAGCCCGCTTAGAAATAATTGCCGAAAACATCATAGGCGAATACCAGTCCGGTTTCAGGCCAGGACGGTCTACAACGGACCAGCTACTTGTGCTGAAGCAGGTATTAGAGAAGTGCTGGGGAAGAAATGTCGATGTACATCAAATCTTCGTGGATTTCAAGACCGCCTATGACTCTATTCAAGGAATATTTATTTATTATACTGCTTAACACAAACAGTTTACAAAAAAGCATACAAAAACAATTAAAATTATACAATTAAAATCAATATAAAAAATTACATATTTGACTAATTATAAATATGTTCAAACTAAAATTAAAATTAAAAGTTAAAAATTATAAACTTTACATTACTACAAGAAAAACAAAACAAAAATAATCCTAATAATAGCGATTGTATAATTTTTGTTTTTGGGAGTGTTTTGAAAGTGTAAAGTCAATATAATGTTTATGTTTATTACCTATAATAAGCATTCTATTAATAGGTTCGAATTTGCCATAGTTAGTCCTATGATTATTAGTTTTAAATAAATTGCAAGAGCGAAGGCGTTGAAGATTTCTAATAATAATTTTACTAGAAGTTAAATTAGATTTAACGTTACCCTTGATAATTTCTGTAATAAAAATGACATCAGAAACTTCACGTCGAAAATTTAAAGTACACAAGTCAATTAATTTTAGCCTTTGTTCATATGGTGGTAAAATAATGGGATTCGACCATGGCAAATGGCGTAAGGCAAATCTAAGAAAATTTTTTTGTATTGCCTCAATCCTATCAATGTGTACCATATAAAACGGAGACAAAACTTGACTAGCATATTCCAAGTTTTGTCTTACAAGACAAGTGTACAACGATTTAAGTACATAAGGATCTGAAAATTCCTTTGCAGAACGTTTAACAAATCCCAATAGTGAATTAGCTTTATTTATAATATTATTATAATGGATTTTAAAGCTAAGTTGGGAATCGAAGTACACCCCTAAGACCTTTATTGAGGTAACTTTAGGTAAACTAATACCATCTAAGTTATAATTGAAACAAATAGGACTAAATCGGCGTGTATAAGATATCAGTGCGCATTTATTTACATTAAGTAGTAAACAGTTATTAACGCACCAATTGTTAAAATTTTGAAGATCATTCTGCATAAGGATGGCGTCATTATAAGATGTAATCTTTTTAAAAAGTCAGCGTAAACTTGAAGCTCGCAATTAGAAATTAAAGAAGAAACATCATTTACAGATAAGATAAAAAGTAGAGGGCCAAGGTGACTACCTTTTGGAACTCCCGAATTTGCCACGAAAGGTTCTGAAATCACATTTTTGAATATAACACTATAGGAGCGATCACATAAATAAGAATGTATCCACTTAAGGAAAAATAGTGGAAAACCATATTTTTCAAGTTTTAGTAAAATAATATTATATGGTAATAGATCAAATGCTTTACTAAAATCAGTATAGACAATATCTGTTTGAAATCCTTCTTCCATGTTATTAAGAAGAAGAGATGTAGTTTCAACTAGATTAGTCACCGTAGATTTTTGTTTTACAAAGCCATGTTGGTTATCTATTAAAAGATTCCTACAATGATTATAAATTGAATCCGTTATAATTAATTCAAATAATTTAGGAATTGAAGATAATTTAGCTATTGGGCGATAGTTAGTGATTTCATTTTTAGCATTCTTTTTGTGAATTGGCCTGATATAAGAAATTTTCCAAATAGGAGGAAAATATCCGGAATTTAATGATTTTTTAAAGAGTAATGTTAAAGGCGTAGTGAGAATGTTAGAACACTTGCTTAAAATTATTTCTGGTATACCATCTGGTCCAGGAAAAGTATTATCACCCAGTTTATTTAGATAGCTGGAAACTATTTGTTCATTAATATTAATGTCAGTAAGAGAAGTTTTTTGATATGTATTTATATAGGAGAAATAATTTTCATTTGGCGTAAACGAAGAATCACTATATTGAAATAGTTGAAGGATCATTACTAGAAAGAGAATTGAAATTCATAAATGTTGGGTAATCATCACATTTACGTTTAGAGTTTAAGAATTTCCAAAATTTTTTCGGATCAGACTTTAATTTAGTTGCCATTAAGTTAATATAACTATTATAAAGTATTTCAGAAGAAGTTTTAAAATTCTCAAACAATATGACAAAATAATTAAATTCATTAATATCTTTTGTTTTTAGATATTTACGCCAGGCTTTGTTTTTCTTATTTCAGAGCCAGAGTTAGAACATCTGTTTTTTGAAATAGTTTTAAAATTCTCAAACAATATGACAAAATTATTAAATTCATTAATATCTTTTGTTTTTAGATATTTACGCCAGGCTTTGTTTTTCTTATTTCTGAGAGATCTAAGCTCCTTTGTGAACCATGGTGGGCCAGAGTTAGAACATCTGTTTTTTGAAATAGGAACAAATTGTGTAAAACCTTCGAACATTATTTCATAAAACCTAATTGTCATCTGATTAAGGTCTATATTATTAAATATAGACGTGAATTCATAGGTTTTTAAGAAATTTACTAGTCCGGGAAAGTTGGTTTTATTGAAATTAAACCTATAAGAATCTGCTGCTTCATGATTTATGGAATTAGTCAAACAATAAGTAAAATTTATTGAAGGGTGATAGGGGTCCAACGCAACAAGCGGTAACACGGATTCACAGAAAATAATATTATTCCAATCGGAAGTAAATATTAGATCCAATTGTTTATCTTTAAAATTGCGGCAGTGGGAAACCTGTTGTAAATCGTTGGTATTTAAACCATCAATAAATTGAGAATCAGGTTCATTCACTGAAGAATCAGCAATCAAAAAAGATTCTTCGTCATGATTGATCCAAGTTATATTAGGGAGATTAAAATCTCCACATAAAATTAACTCATCATTAGGACCAGAATTGCAGCAAATCGAATCTATTACATTTAAAAGAGTAATATAAATATTTAAATTCGAAGAAGGTGGAATGTATGTGTTAACAATATTAACACTTTTATTAGAAAATTTTATGTTCACACCAATTATTACAAGTCCGCGTCAGAAATAGGAATTTCATTTGCATTAAATGAGTTTTTTACGGCTATCAATACTCCTCCCCCTTTAGGAATGTAGCTATTAGATACATTAAGTTCAGAGTATCTGTCTTTTCTAAAAACCGAGTATGAGCTATCAAAAAGCTCAAGATTGTTAATAGAAGAATTTAGCCAAGTTTCAGTTAAAGCAAATACGTCAAAATTTAAATTTATTGAATTAAGTAGGACTTGTCTAGTTTTTGTTCTAAGACCTCTGACATTTTGATAATATAATGATAAATTTATCAAATTTGAAGGATCAATCAAAGATGTTTATTTATTTATTTATTTTTTTTTTTTTTATTCCGAGCTTAATTCAAGCAAGTTACAAAATTTACATTAAATTAATAAACTAAAATTATACATTAAAAAAACAAAAAAGAAAGTAAAGATTATAGAAATTAACAATTTAATAATTAATTTTACATAAAAAAAAATTTTTAAGAAAAAAAAAGTGTGTAAAAAAGTTAAAAATTATACTAATTATATTTAAAAAAAAAACAAAAAAGCTTCAATTAAGAAGACAAAGGTCAAAGAATTTAAGTCCAAAAATTTCAAGAACACAAATACAAGTTATTTTTTAATGATTGTTTAGTTTGGGAAAAGTTAATATGGGATTTATATATATTACAGAGAGACATCATTCTATTAATTGGTTCATATTTACCATAGTTAGTTCGGTGAAACTGTAAATTAAACAAATTAGCAGATCTTAATCTAGAATGCGAAGAAAAATTGAGTTTAGCGAGTAGTTGAGAAGAAGAAATGTTGCCTTTAATTAATTCAGTTAGAAATACAATATCTGCAACTTTACGGCGCATTTCAAGTGTATTGAGATGTATTAAATTTATTCTATGTTCGTAAGGAGGTAATCTAAAAGGGTCCTCCCAAGGAAGAAGGCGTAAAGCATACCTGAGAAATTTTTTCTGAACCGATTCAATTCTATTTATATGGACACCATAAAATGGACACCAAACTTGACTGGCATATTCTAAATTAGGTCTAACCAGGCAGGTATAAAGAGATTTCAATACATAAGGGTCTTCAAATTCTCTTGCCCAACGTTTAATAAAACCGAGCATAGAATTGGCTTTATTTAATATATCAGAATAATGAAGTTGAAATGAAAGTTTACTATCAAAGAGTACCCCTAAATCTTTAATTGAAGTGACTTTTGAAATGATTTGATTATTAAAAGAATATACATAAGAAATTGGACTTAAGCGGCGTGTAAAACTGATTGAAGCACATTTGGTAACATTGAGTTGGAGATTATTGTTGGAACACCAATTGTAAAAACGATTAAGATCAATTTGTAGGGCTAATGCATCCTCCAAATTTACAATTTTTTTGAAAAGTTTCATATCATCGGCATAAATTTTAATATGACTATTAATTATTAAAGAAGAAACATCATTAATAGAAATAATGAAAAGTAAAGGTCCAAGATGGCTACCTTGAGGCACCCCTGTGGGAGCTGCAAACTCAGAAGATATCGAGGATCTAAAAGAAACACTATATCTACGATCAGAGAGGTAGGAATTAATCCAATCTATAAAATAAGTCGGAAATCCTAATTTATTTAGCTTAAAAATAATAACATTATGTGGAAGAAGATCAAAGGCTTTGCTAAAATCTGTATATATTACATCTGTTTGGAAGCCATCTTCCATATTATTAATAAATGTAGATGTAGATTCAACAAGATTAGTAACGGTTGATTTAAGCTTTACAAAGCCATGTTGGAAAGGCGATAAAAAACAAGTACAATGATCATAAATGGAATCAAATACAATTAGTTCAAAAAGCTTAGGTATAGAAGAAAGTTTAGCAATTGGACGATAGTTAGTAACATCGTTTTTAAGATTTTTTTTATGAACTGGCTTAATTATGGCAGTTTTCCAAATAGAAGGGAAGATACCAGAAGCTAAAGAAGAATTGAATAAAGAAGAAAGAGGACCAGATAATGAAGATGAGCATTTATTTAAAAATATGTTAGGGATGCCGTCAAACCCAGGACTAGTGTTAAAATCAAGTTTTGTCAAATAGCTAAATACCAAATTAGAGTCAATATGAATATTACCCAAAGTAGTATTAGGAAAGTTTGATAAATGCAAAAAATTATCTTCATTTAACGAGAAAGCGGGCAAAGAATAACTAATTGAGAAGAAATCACGGAAAAATTCTGAAATAACATTAGAATCTATACTACTAGAGTTTTTATAATTCATACACATTGGATATTGATCACTTTTTCTTTTGGAATTAACAAATTTCCAAAAGAGTTTTGGATTATTTTTAATATTTATAGACATGTTTTGCACATAATTGGAATATAAATTATCAGACATTGTTTTAAATTCATTAAATAAATTTATGAAAACATTAAAGTCATAATTATTATTGCTTTTAATAAATTTACGCCAGGCTTTATTTTTTCTATTTTTTAATTTTTTTAGACTTTTATTAAACCATGGCGGACTGGATTTATAACTATTGTCAACAATTAACGGAACATATTGTGAAATAATAGAATGAACAATTTTATAAAAATGATTAGCTGCTTCATTTAAATTAAAAGAGGTTAAAAATGAGAAATCATAACAACTTAAATAGTTATTAATAGCATCAAAATTGGCTTTATGAAAGTTAAAACGATAAGAAAGTTCAGAATCAATAATTGGAGGTATGAGAAAACAGAGAGACGAACAAATTGGAGGATGATGCTCATCAATTTCAACTAGTTCAAATGGACAGTTAATAATAGCAAAATTTATCCAATTTGTCGTAAATAAAAGATCTAACTGTCTACCACGATTATTACAGATTGAAGATACTTGTTGAAAATTAAAAGAATTAAAAGAGTCAATTACAAAACACTCCGTATTACTAACTAATTCGTATGGAATGAAGTAGGAATCCTCATCGTGCGGAACCCATTTAATGTTAGGAAGATTAAAATCACCACAGAGAATTACATCATCATTAACATTAAGTTTACTGACTAGTGAATCAATTTCTAAAATATATTTATTATACACTTCGATATTAGATCCTGGAGGAATATAACAATTTATAATAATAACATTTTTTAGTTGTAGTTCAATTTTAACAGCAATTACTTCGATAATATCGGTAGGATCACATTGAGAAAGTAACAATTGCGATGAACAAAAAGTATTTTTAACAGCTATCAATACACCACCACCTTTAGGAACATTATAAGATAACAGACAATCATATCTATCTTTCCTATAAACAGTGTAAGAAGAAGAGAAAATTTCAAGATTATTTATTGAAGAAGTTAGCCAGGTTTCTGTTAAAACGAATAGATCAAAATCTAAAGCAGTGGAATTTAAGAAAACTTTTTTAGTTTTTGTGCGTAGACCTCTTACATTTTGATAATAAATAGTTAATTTAAAAGATTTATTATTAAGATGAGTGGGTTCCGCAAGACTAATATTAACTAGACTTTTTCTCGCTTGGAAGGGGACGAAAGTACTTATCATGATTTTCTCTCACACGTTGAAGATAGTTAATTCTATTAGATGAGATATGTGAGGCAAAAGATTTCAAGTCAGTTAGAGCATTTTCAGCTGAAATATTATATGTTTCATGATATTTTACAAAAATATTACGTAAGTCCTTAATATCAGTAGGAAGTCCTTCCTGTTGAATAGCTATCTTAAGCGATGTGTTTGTTTTACCACCAATACAAACATCATTTGATTTATCGTGAAGATATGCAAGGTAAAGTCTAACATTATCATAAATTTTACTGTCCCTTAGTCTAGCTAAAACGTACCTACTGTTATTTTTACTTTCCTGAAGAGCTTTTTGAGTAAGTTTTACAACAGGCGGTAAAAGAGGATCTAAAATTGGTGGAGTTGTATTTGAGTTAGATAATAAAATATCCTCAGAATTAGCTAATAAGGGATTAGCTTGTGATTCAGGATGTAAAGATAAAGAAGTAGATCTATTAATTTTATTAGAAGAAGATTTTGCTACAGTTAAGCTAGAAGGTTTACTTTGGGGCATGATAGTTTCACCTTGAACAAAATTTTGGTATTTATTAAATTTATTTGATACAGACTTTTTGAATTTTGTAAATTTATTTTTTAGATAAGAATCGCTAATTTGTTTGTTATTACCTGATTTGGTAAGATCATTTGAATTACTAGAAATGATGTTTTTAGAATTATTTTTTATATTAATATTCGAAATAGGAATAGTATTAGTATCAGTTTGTGCAATAATATCAGATTTGTTAGGATTAATTAGTGTTTTAGTATTTGAAATATCAATTGATTTAGAAAAATTAGTAGGAGGTATAGGAAAAGATAAATCAAGTAAATTTGTTAAATTAGATTTAGTGTTTAAAGAGGATTTGTAATTTAAATTAGAATTTCTTATTGTATAACCTGTATTAGTGTCTTGTAAAACTGTTTCAATATTTTTGTTTAGATTACCTTTGACCTGAGGCTTACTTAATTCAATAGCTGCACCAATTTTATTCCATATATTGACGTTGCTTGGATGTTGTAAAATTCTCATAGAATAAACAGAACCAGTGATAAGAAAGCATAAATATTTCTTTTTGTTCTTCTTAATACGATTAGGTGTTAAATTAGTACACACTACCGAACCAATGTTAAATTCATCTTTTATAAATTGAGTTAACTTATTTTCATCAAACGAGCAAGGAACGCCCTTTACAAAAGTAGACGAATAGTTACTATCTTTGACGATTGATGATTTATTACAGTCCATTAGCTTGGTGATTCTTCCACTCCATTCATCATTAGTCCATTGGGTCCCAAATTTATGTAAAATTGCAAAATCTGTTTGCACGCTTTTAACGCAATTTGTAGGAGAATCAAGTAGTGTATCAACTTGAATTGCCTTATCAAAAGTTTGTATTTTACAGCTATATTCGGAATTTTGAGCTTGTGATCTAGAATTATGCAGTTCGGTACAAAAATTATTTAACATTTCAACATTGGTGCTGGCATAGTCCTGGTGAACCGTATTAATATGCTTAATAACAGCTGCTTCCATACGTTCAAAGTTTTTAGGAACTGCAAAAATTGATGAAGCACTGCTGGAACCAGCTTCTAACGACTTGGAAATATTTTCAAAATTTTTAGTAAATTGAGCAGAAATTTCAGTTAATAGCTCAGTTTTTAAGTCGTTAAACTCATTATTTGATTTATGATTAGAACCGGAAGATTTCTCCGCCATTGTGTTACATAATAAGTCAAATGATTTAGCCATATCGTTGAATGAATTTCGATTTGAATCAATTATTAAAATAGCTTTATTTAATAAGCCGGTATTCCTATCGTTCATATCAGCTATGGACTTACTAAGGTTGTCGAACATATGTCTTAAAACCGATTCATGATGCTGACAGTCATCACATATAAACCAATTTTGTAAAGAAGGGTGGTACCAATCCCTACTGGCTCCAATACAAACACCATGTAACTTACGTTTGCAGAACGCTTTACAAACCACAAAATTGGATTTGTTATCAGAAATTGTACAATTAGCAAGATTACATTTGAATTCCATAATAAAGTTTATTTTAAATTTACTTTAACACAAAACCAAAAATTTATGAATTAAGCAGAAATAAACGAAAAAAATGTTCAAAAAAGTTTTTAAAATGTTTAAAAATTAAATTAAATGCCTTTAAAATTAAGTATCACTTAATAAAAAAAATAATTTCAATAATGTAATATGATACAGTTGGCACAAAAAAAGTTTGGAAATATTATCAATATAAAAAAAAAAAATTACAAGGCAAATTAAATTAAATGCTTTTAAAATTTAAGTATCACTTTTAATAAAAAAATTCAATAATGTAATGACACAGTTTAAAAGAAAGAATTAGTTAACTTAATTTTTATTTATATTTTTTTTTTTTTTTTGTGATTTTATTTATTATATTAACGAAAATATAATTGCACTGCGGAAATTAATAATTAATAAGTAATAAACTATTAAAATAAAATTAATTAAAGCGCGTGCAGTGTATAGGTCAACAAATAAGTTAAGACTGTGTATGTAGAGGTCTTATTTAAATATTATTGAATATGAAAATATTTATTATGGTTATCATTTGAAACCTGATTATCTGATTAAGGTCTATATTATTAAATATAGACGTGAATTCATAGGTTTTTAAGAAATTTACTAGTCCGGGAAAGTTGGTTTTATTGAAATTAAACCTATAAGAATCTGCTGCTTCATGATTTATGGAATTAGTCAAACAATAAGTAAAATTTATTGAAGGGTGATAGGGGTCCAACGCAACAAGCGGTAACACGGATTCACAGAAAATAATATTATTCCAATCGGAAGTAAATATTAGATCCAATGATATAATTATCGTCAAACAAATACGACAAATACAATCTGACCATGTTATAAACTTTATCATCTCTTAGCCTGGAAAGAGCTATTGTATAGTCCTTGTTGGCAAGAGATTGTTGTGTCATTCTAGTTATTGGTGGTAAAAGTGGGTTAATAATTGAAGGCTGAAGAGTTTCACCTTGCACAAATTTTACGAATTTAGAAGTAGAAGGAGTGTTTGGAGAAGTCAACGAAGAAGGAGGAGGTTCAATAACTGTAGTAGAGTTAGCATTGACAATTTCAGGCTCTTTAGTTACTGATGAAGTATTTAAAGTGTTTGTATTGTTATTATTGTTCTGAATAGTATTGTGGTTATGACAAATGTTGTTCTGATTTATGTTTGAAGTACTGTTATTAGTATTTAATTTAGTGTTTATGGAATTATTTGAATCTGTTGAGTTAGAATTAGTTGAATTGTTAGCAGTTGCGCTATTATTAGGATGCACAGTTATATTATTAACGTTAATGCTAGTATTTTTATTAGTCTTATTACTTTTATTACTAGATATATTTTTATTTTTACGATTATTACATTATTATTATTTTTATTAATTTTATTTTTATTACCTCTAACATCCCGAAATTTTGTAATTTTCGTTCCTTTCTTCCAAAATTTAAGATTTCTCACCTTCTCAACCATCATATCAGGAACGGACACTTAAAATGACAGGTATTTTGGATTCCGGATCCTTTTGGGAGTAACTTTTTTACAAATTGCAATATCACACTTAAATTTTTGTTTAATAAAGCTCTCAAGGCTTTTTTCAGTCATTTTACAATTTAGCCTTGAAATGCAAAGAGTAAACGAAGGCTTTGTTGTAACAATCGGGGTTAGTAAAGCCTTAACTCCGGGTTTTGTTTTATTTATTTTACTCTTTGCCGTTGTGCTAGGTGTGATATTGTCAGTTTGGATAAAAACATCTTTATAAACTATTGGTGGTTTATTTAATTTATCCAACTGTTGTTTAATTAACTCCACATCGCACTGAATTTCCTTCTGTCTATGATTGGGTATTTGTTGATCTGAACCCAAAGCATGAAGGGATACGTTCATGCGATTTAAGTCGTCCTTCATTAGATCCACCACTTCACGAATGCCAACCAGCTCCTTTGATGTTGCCGATATAAGTTCAACTTTGAGATCATTTAATAGATCTGTCATAGTGTTCTTCAAATATTTTTTCCGGTCAGAAAGAAAACTGCATAAAGCTTGATTGAAGTTATCATAGCTTTTGGCCATATCGTTAAAGCATACCGAATTGTTTTTCAAAGCATCTACTGCTTTAGTCGTGCAACCTTGGCAGTCACTTTTAATATCATTTAGTGTAACCATCAACTCATCTTTTAGTATTTGTATAGGCTGGTTCAAATCCAAGCAACTTTCGCAAACAAAGTGATGCGAAATGAACGAGTTGCATGTTTGCCAACCCCTAGGTGCATTAATGCAAACTCCATGAAATTTTCTTTTACAGATACCATTACATGTAATAATTTCGGTTCTGAAATCTGTAATTGTACAGAGTACGGCACTGCATTTATTTTGATTCATTTTTATTTAATATTGTTTTTTTTTATTTTATAGCGGCAAAAAAAAAATGTATTTAAAATATAATAGGTCAGTTTTTAGTGTTCTTAAAAAATGACACTTGCAAAATGTATTATTAAAAGTGAATAACCTTAAATGACCTAGATTGAAATTTGATCATCAACAATTAAAATTTAAAATTATTATAAAAAAAAGTCTTACTAATTTTAAAGTTATAATGTAAATTTTTTCTTATTTAAATTAAGTGTCAGCACTTTTTGAAAAATGTTGAAAATTATTAAAAGTTTTTGTTTATTAAAAAAGTTATATATTAAAAACGAATTAAAAATAAAACAAGTAATGAAACAGTCAGTCGGTGCAACCGACTTAGAAATACCCTACACCTATTTGGTTCAAATTTAAGGACATATCCATAAGTCATTTTAACACCATAGAAGCTGTTATTAATTTGATCGTAAGACATAGCTAACCAAATTAACTTTATAATACTAAAAACATTTTCTAATTACCCTATCTATTAAAAAATACTACAAATTCTTACTAATTTATCTATTTAAAAATATTAAAAAACAAACAAACTTGAAATAAATGAAAATATATTTATTCCAATTCAATTACAAAATGAAAAAATTCTAATTATTAAATTCTGTGATAAAAAGATAATCAAAGCATAATATATTTAATAATCCAAATTTTTAAAAATTGCAATTACTTTAAATGGTTAGTTTATATACCTAATAGAAAAACTTATAAACGCAAAATATGCAATAAATGTATTTCTAAAATACAATTAAAAATTTACACCTTTTCATATAATTCATTTAAATATAAAAATAAATTTTACATAAATGCAGCAAGTACCTTTGAACATAGCTGAACCACTACAATTAAGTCTAGATTTCGGAGACACATAGGACATAGGAAATATATTCTTTGGCTTCGAAATTAAACTCGACCACAACCAATTCCCATGGTACTTTCATTACTAGTAACCTACTGTTAAATTTCATCTAAATACCGGCATTATTTTTTGAGTTATGGTGTTTTTAAGATATATGTTTGTTAGTCCTTGAACTTTTCAAGGGTTCCAGGACCCGAAATTATGGTACGATTTCGCCCATATGCAGTCCCGTCATACTTTCAATACTAGTTAACCCTTGTACACAATTGGAACGCTCTATCTTAATTTTAAGTTACTAGTTTTATTAATTTCGATGATAAGCTTTTACACATTGGGGGGTCTAAGAGAGGTTCTGAACCACCACTCCAATTGATCCCAAATTAGGGGGGCACGCAAGAAATAGTAAAGAACACCCTTGTGGCAAATTGGAAGCTTCTACATTTGTTTCAAGTAACTATCTTTATTAATTTCGAAAATATGCTTTAAGGGCCTAAGAACTGAGTGGCTGGTCCCCGATCCACTACTCCAATGGGGCCCAAATTTCAAAGACACTTACGAAATAGGAAGGGACACCCTGATACCAAATTTGGAAGTTCTATCTTCATTGGTTTCGGAATTATGCTCGTTTGGCCTAAATTCGATCAAAAAGTTCTAAGTTCCGAACCCATTGTCCAATCCTCACCGTACGTAATCACCGCCTCAGTTTCGCTGCCAATAACCTACAGCACAAATTTCATGAAGATAGCCTCATTAGTTGTTGAGTTATCGTGATTTTTTATATATGTTCCTTAGCCCTGACATCGATTAAAAGGTCCGGAATCCGAACCGTTGGGCTGATTTCGCCCTTATATAGTCCGCGCTGTACTTATAGTACTAGTTAACCCTTGTACACAATTTGAACGGTCTATCCTAATTTTAAGTAACTATTTTTAGTAATTTCGTTTATAAGCCTTTAAAACTTGGGAGGTCTGAGAGGGGTACAGAACCACCACTCCAATTGATCCAAAATTAGGGGAACACGCAAGAGATAGTAAAGAACACCCTTGTGGCAAATTGGAAGCTTCTACATTTTTTCAAGTTGTTATCTTTATTAATTTTAAAGATATGCTTTAAGGTCTTCGGAAATGTGTGGCTGGTCCCCGACCCACTACTCCAATGGGACCCAAATTCACAAGACACTTAGGAAATAGGAAGGGACATCCTGATACTAAATTTGGAGGTTCTATCTTCATTGGTTTCGGAATTATGCTCGTATGGCCTAAATTTGATCAAAAAGTTCTAGGTTCCGAACCCATGGTCCAATCCCGACCTTACGCAATTCCCGAAGTATTTTCATTACTAGTAACCTACAGCACTAATTTGATGAAGATACCGTCATTAGTTGTTGAGTTATCGTGATTTTTTATATTTGTTCGTTAGCCCTGAAACCGATTAAAAGGTCCAGAATCCGAACCCATGGGCCGATTTCGCCCATATGCAATCCCCGCCGTACTTTCAGTCCTAGTAACCTACAGTTAAAATTTCATCAAGATAGCTCCATTATTTTTTGAGTTATCGTGCCTACGGACGGACGGACGGACGGACGGACGGACGGACATGGCTATATCGACTAAGGCGGTCACGCTGATCACAAATATATATACTTTTCCATATCTAGCTCGCTTCCTTTAGGTGGTTACAAACACCATACCAAAGTTAATATACCCCTTTACCTATTCTATTGGTGTAGGGTATAAAAAAAGCGGGTTTAATAAAAATACCGTTAACTTGTTAATGGTTTGATGGTTTGATAAGAACTGGATTATATGTAGTTTTAAGCAACCTAGGCGTACCGGCAAAGCTAGTTAGATTGAGTAAAGCTACTATGAAAAACACAAGAGCGAGGGTAAAAATCCAAGGGGACCCCACAGAACCTTTCAACATCAAACAGGGACTGAAACAGGGGGATGGACTCGCGCCTATGCTTTTCAATCTTGCCCTGGAGCATATAGTCAGGAAAATCCCATCTGACCCGAATGCTACGTTGCTATTCAAAACCACCCAGATAGCTGCATACGCAAACGACTTAAATCTACTAGGAAGATCAGAAACAGGTGTCAGAGAATGCTATATCCAGTTAAAGAAAACAGCTATAGAACTGGGTCTGAGGATAAATATCGATAAGACGAGAATGTTAGTAGTATCCAGACGTAACCAGAAAGAGAAAAAAATGTACAAATCTCTAATCAGACCGGTGTTATGCTACGGCAGTGAAACGTGGACGATCACCCAAGCGACGGCAAACCTACTTTCCCGTTTCGAAAGGAAAATACAGTATTTCTTCATGGTCTCTGATCTTAAGTTTCTCATATAAAATTCTGTATATTTCTGTTAGAGTTGTATATTTCTGGAAATTTAGGGATAGTTGAAGACCTTACATCTAGACCATCCATACAGTTCTGAAGACCTTAAAGCATATCGTTGAAATAATTAAAAAAATTGCTTGAAATTAAGATAGAACGTTCCAATTATGTACAAGGGTCCACTAGAAGTAAAAGAATGGCGCGGACTACATATAGGCGAAATCCGACCATACGTTCGAATCCTGGCACTTTTCAATCGCCTTTAGGCCAAACGAGCGTGATTCCGAATTGAAAGTAGTTAGAACCTCCAAATTTGGTATCAGGGTGTCCCTTTCTATTTCCTTAGTGTCCTCGAAAATTGGAACCAACTGAAATACTGGGTCGGGGACCTACCACATAGTTTCGAAGACCTAAAAGCATATTTTCGAAAATAATAAAGATAGTAACTATCCACTATAATATGTAGAAGCTTCAAATTTGGCACAATGCTGTTCTTTACTATTTCTTACGTGCTTCCGTAATGTGATCAGTTGGAGTGGTGGTTCAGGTAATGCTCTTAGACCTCTAAAGGTTGAAAGGCTTATGATCGAAATTAATAAAAATAGTAACTTAAAATTAATATGGAATGTTCCAATTGTGTACAAGGGTTAACTAGTATTGAAAGTATGAATGGGACTGCATATGGGCGAAATCGTATCATGGTTTTGGGTTCTGGAACATTTGAAAAGTTAAAAAGCTAACAAACGTATATCTAAAAAACACCAAAACTCAGAAACTAATTACGCTATTTTGATGAAATTCATATTCTAGGTTACTAGTAATGAAAGTACCATGGAATTGGTTCTTATCTGGTTCAGATTCAAGAAGTTTTTGATCGAATTGAAGTCAAACTAGTATATTTTCGAAACCAAAGAAAATAGAACATTATACTTGGGGTACATGTGGTTCTTCTTATTTGTTTTGTGTACGTGAAATTTTTGATGAATTGGAATAGCGGTTTGCGTACCACCCCCACTACTCACAAGACCTTAAAGCATAATATATTCGTAATTAATAGAGATAAAAAAATCAAATTTGATTCACATTTGATTCCTACTTCCGTTTATATTTAACACTTTTATATTTTTAAAAGCTAAGAGTTTTACTATTAAACATATTATGTATTATATTTTATAAATTAAAAACTAAATATTTTTTTAATTTTTATTATATCATATCTATATTTTATTGAATTGTTACCATAGGTAATATATAATTAAGAAATTGTGTACGATACTTAAGTTGTAAAATTTATTTTTGTATTAAAATTAATTAAATGAACAGCAACAAATTTATCAATTTTTTAGATAAAAAGGTAATAAAAGAATTAATGGTTTTAACTAACTTTTAATTAAAACCATAAGATTATAGAAATTTTTATATTTATATTATTACAAATTAATATTTCTTTCGATTAACTTTGAGTTTAATTATATAGAACATTAATAAATAAGAAAATTAAGAGAATAAATTTAAAAATATTGAAAATTGATATAATTACCCAAGGGTACCAAATCATTCAACAGTAAATGCACTACAGCTAAAAATCTTAAAAAGGAGTAATTGCTGCATGTGTGTAAAATTTTATTGAATTGGATAAAAGTTTTAAATATGTAATTTTGTAATTGCATTTTACGAATCCATTTATCTCAACTTTATTTGTTGTTTAATATTTTTAAATAGATAAATTAGTAAGAATTGCTAATATTTTTGAATTGATAAAATATTTAGAAAATGTTTTTAGTATTATAAAGTAAATATGGTTAGCCATGTCGTGCGATCAATTTAATAAAAGCTTTTATGATATTAAAATGACTTTTGGACTTCCCATTAAATTTTAACCAAATAAGTGTAGAGTATTTCTAAGTCGATTGCACCGACTGACTGTTTCTTTACTTGAACAAGAACAAGAACGGAAAACATAAACACTTGGTTAAAAATGAATAAACTAAAACTTAATGAGTCCAAGACAAAAGTGATGGAAATTAATATGATCAGTAATATCGAATTTAAAATAAACGACGAACTAATTGAGAAAGTTAAAAATTTGGAATATCTGGGTTTCATAATAGATAATGACTAGATATTCAAAGATCACATAGACTATATATTTCGAAAGATTGGAAAAAAATTGGTTTTTCCAAAAGGATAAGGAACAAAGTTTATACGTTAATTTTAATTAATATGAATAATACAATAGTAAAACCTCAAAAACTCAAAACAACAAATAGAAATACTACAAAAACTTCAGAATAAATCGATGCGATCAATTTTTAAAATTTAATCGATATACATTTGCAATGTTAATGCTGAATGATTTAAAGTGGTTGGATATATACCAAAAATTCGAATTTAATACTCTAAAGTTTACACAAAAACTTAAATATGGAAATGATTCAGAATACCTTACAAATCAACTCCAATATGTAGGGAAAGTACAACTGTACAACCTAAGAAATGTAGAAAATTTCAGACTTCAACGGGTGACTACAAATTCAATGCAGAAATCGCTTTTTTTATAAAGGATTATATCTTTACAATAAGCAGAATCCTGACATAAAAAATGAAAGAAATATTAACCTTTATAAAAGAAAAACCAGTAACAGTACAGAACAGTCAGTCGGTGCAACCGACTTAGAAATACCCTACCCCTATTTGGTTCGAATTTAATGGGAAGTCCATAAGTCATTTTAAAATCATAAAATCTTTTATTAGTTCGATCGTAAGACATAGCTAACCAAATTTACTTTATAATTAAAAACATTTTCTAATTATTTTATCAATTCAAAAATAGTAGGAATTCTTACTAATTTATCTATTTAAAAATATTAAACAACAAATAAAGTTGAGATAAATGGATTCGTACAAGGCAATTACAAAATTACATATTTAAAAGTTTATATATAATATTGAATAATATTTTTGACGTCGATTTGGGGTTTTCTTGTGATATATTGAAAATGATTTGTAAGGAAAATTATTTAAGAGGTTTTTTGGAGATGGGTATGCCATCTTCTAAATTTTCTTGTGCAGAGTGAATTGTTGCTCCACATAAGTAAATCTGTCATTTATGTTTAGCTCTATGGTTTGTTTCGGTTGAGATTTTTGTCGTATTCTGCTTAAAGGGTCGGCATTGGTGTGATGAGTACCCTTTTTCTACACGATATTATAATCATACTCTTCCAACTTCAGTCTCAAACGTACTAGGCGTGAGTTTGGATATTTTAAGCTCATGACCCATATCAACGAATTTCCTTTAATAAATCAGGAGGCCCAGGAACGATTTTATGTCCTTCTGGGTTCTTGGTATAGGTATAGGATATTCTCTGATTGTTTTGATTTTCAAAGGGTTTGGTTTTATACCCTCAGTTGTCATTACGTGCCCTAAAAAGCCGATTTCTTTATGTAAGAACACCGAATTGTCAACCCTCTGAAAATTGCTAAGGGCATTTTTCAGTCCGAAAGGCATTCAAACATATTCGAAGTGTCCTTCCTCAACTGTAAACGCTGTTTTAGCTACATCACTAGGATCCATTTCAATCTGGTGAAATCCAGATGCCAGATCCAAAGTGGAGAAATGCAATTTCATGGTAAGTAACTTGGACGTATAATTTTTTGAGAAAGCATATCGTCTATCTGGTTCTTAATTTTTCTATCTTAATAATACTACATAAGGCTACCTATTAGACTTAGTATAAATTGGTATGTCATCTATAGTACGTATTCTGTGTTTCACTTCATTAGTGAAAGATAAGTCCTGGTTTTATCTAAAGATGATATCTTCAAATTCTCTACAGAGTTTTACTAGTCTCGTAAACTCTTCCTTATTCAGGTGGGATATTCTAACTACTTAGTAATATTCTCTACGTCAGTATCATCTCTGATCTCATATTGAATGTTAAAGTTAATTATTTCATAAAAATTAATAGAGTTGTGTAAATTCGGGAATATTAGGCATAATTACTACATCTTGTAAGATATACTTATTAAATATTGTAAAAATAACTGAGGGTTGTTTAAGTTTTTTTATTTTATTATAATAAGTGCATTCATATTCGGGATTTTTAAATGAGGACGAAACCCCTGTATCAATAAGAAATTTCAAATGGTGATTGAAAGTGGAAGCGATTTATGTGTATGTATCCGCTCTATCAAGGCAGGTTTTTGAAAATTTTCCTTACAATAACTTTTATTTGGAACTTTGCCTGATATTTGGTCGAAACTATTTTGGGTATTGATCGAACTATTATTAGTTTGGTTTGTATTGTCATAATAATCTAGATTTTGAATATATTGTGGGCTTTCTTGGAAGTCCTGAGTCATATTAGACATATAATAAGTTGGGTAGTTTTCTGTCACTATTTGTGGTAAAATTTCGTCCTGTTCAACGTTGAACAGTTCTTCGTTTAAAAAGTTTGGAAGTCCAATCTGTTTGAAGAAAGTTTCGTTTCGCGGATAATTTTTATTTTGTTGATGGGTAACAAATTGTGGGTTGAATGGTCTGGAGAATTGAGGTCAATTATTGTAAATTAGACGCCTCGTATAAGTTACCAAAGTTAACTATAATCTCCTAATCTAAAATTGTTTTATTATATTTTTTATAAAGTATAATCATATTTCTTTTATTGCAAAATGCATGATAAACTAAAATGCTTATAAAATTAAATTAGAACAAAGAACTCTGTTAGTTATTTTATCAATACAAAAAATACAAAATGCGCTTTGTAAGCATTTTTATAAATTGACGCTTTCAAGTAGAGGTACAAAAATTAAAATTGTATTTTTAGTTATAAGTTTTGCTTGGTGTAATAAACACATAATTTTATAAAAAGAAAAAAGGTCTTTTTATTTAAATTATTTTGAATAACTACAGTTTCATTTGCAGCAGGAATTAACTGGCGCCTGAGCAGGGACAGGTAGACGAACCAGCAATCACAATCGAGTGATGATCTGGGAATAAAAAGGAAGCATAGAAAGAAACAAATACAAGAAATTGAAATTTTTCTTTCCGAGAAATTTTTTTTTTATTATTCAAATCTACGAGAACATCTTATAAATAAAAAAAAATACAAAATTTAAAATAAAAAAAAACTAAAACAAAAATTATTTTCTTTTAGGTTCATAAAATAAATATTTCAAAAATATCAAGGTATCCTTTTGCGGTTGCGAGCGGCAAGTAGGGGGATAGGAACTACCCTACCCGAATTTAAATCCGGTGATAGACAACTGGGAAAGAGGCCCCTAATTAGCGGAAGCAAAAAGGAGCTGCGTACAGATCCTGTAACCAGCAGCCACCTGTTTAGCCAGGGTTTAAAAGACCGCGGTCATCTACCTGTGAAAAAAAAAATGCTGATCTTGTTGAAACTGTAAGTTTTACCTTTTTTTTATTACATCTAAGTGAAAAAAAAACGAATCAGAAAAATTTTTCAATAAGAAAAATTAAAAAGCTTCTAAAGCTAAAAAAAAGAAAAAAAATCGAAATTAAAAATATTTTTTGTATAAATAAAAAAAAAAAAAGCTTATAAAGCAAAAACGAAAAAATTTCAAATATTTAAAATAAAAATTTCTCAATATTAAAAAATAATATAAAGCTTATAAAACAAAAAAAAATAATAAAAAATTAAATGAAAAAAATCAAATGCATAAAATAAGTTATAACAAATAATATATTTTTTAAAAAGGGATCCCTAAAACCTAAAATTAACGCTAAAAATTGAAATATCGATTCAAATTTAGAATTTATAAAATCCAAAAATAAAAAAAAAATCAAATAACAAAACTTTATTAAATGAAAAATAAGTGATTTATATAAAAAATTGTATGTAAAATTTTTTGAAAAATTACATAAAAAATTTTTTTTTTATTAGTATTTAAGAATTATTATTAAATCACTTATAAATTATAATTGCAATTATAAAAATCTATATAGTAATTTAATAGTTTGTAAAAATTACTAGAATTGTAACTTTTAAGTAACATTTGCATATGCTCTAAAATTTTTATATGTAAATGATAATAATTATTTTTCTTTTTATCTTTTAAAGTGAAAGAACTATAGTATTTAAAAATTATTAAATATTTATAAATTTTTTTTTACTAAATTTGAAAAACAAATTTACACTCGAACCTCTTGTAATATTTGGATATCTGTCGAATTTTCTCAAAAAGATATTCGAACCTTTTGTGTTGTTCATACATTTTTGTATATTTTTCTTTTCCTTTGGAAATAATTAAAAACTTTTGTGAAAAACATTTTCTTTATCTAAATTTTTATAAAAACAAAAAAAAAAGGAAAAAACATTTTTGATAATTTGTGAAAGCTTAACACCCGTTTATAATACCTTTGTTTTTATTGTCTCTTCATTCTAAAATATTCTTGAAATTGTTACGACTGAAAATATTTATGCTTTTTGAGCAATTACTGTTAGAAAAATATTTTTTTTTAAAACGCATGTTAGTACCTACTTAAATACATTTTATTCAAATTTATAAAATTTATAAATTTCTCTAATATTTTCTATATAATTTTTTTTTATTTTTTTTTTTTCTCTCTCAACTTAATTTTATTATTGACTTCCGATATTGAATTTTTTGGATCTCCATTTGTTATTGTTGAAACAATATCTGTTAGGATTATAAAAACTGTCGTTATAGTTAAAAAAGGAAAAAAAAATTAATAAGTCAAAAATTAATTTTATTATTGACTTTGGTGTTTAAAGTGCTTACGATTGAATCGAACGAAATTCAAAATTTTCATAATTCTATTTTACTCAACTCTTTATTTTATACTTTAAACGCTTTAGTTGCAAGTTGCGGTAAAATTAATATTTTGTTCATCGTCTTGATCTCTAAATTATATTGAGATTCTAATTTTGATAATTATTTTCAATTCAAAAAGGAAAAAAACTTTATCCTTTACAGAAGGGTTTATACAATATTTGTCCTGTTTGTTTTTTCGCCTTATTTTATAAAACTTTATTCTTTTTTCCTTTTGTCTTGATTCACTAAATTTTGGAAAGTTTTGTGATATAACATTATAGTTTCCACAATACCAATAATACGCTTTTATACATTTTTGTTTTACAATATAATCTTACTTTAAGATAATAAAAATCTTTCACTGTTTGTAAACATGTCACAACCGTTTAGTTCGACTATGATAGGTTCACCCGAACCAGAATCAAACCCTTTACCAAGAACAGGTGCTAGCACAAGTTCTAACCAGTTGCCAGCAATTCTGCAAGAAGAGTCACTAAGACTCACTATCTCTGGAATAATCCAATCTGAACTCAAAAGAATTTTTGAAAATAAACAAAGTGAAAGTTTCACAAATAGAACTCAAACAAACGAACAGTTAGACCAAACTATAAGTATCGATGATAGAAATTTATCCGGTATGGATAAAATACCAGATGTTGTTAAAAGTTTAAGGGAGTTTTCCGGGGATAACGGTGAATTCGGGTCATGGAAGAAAAGTGTTGAACGAATACTAACAACATATGACCACTTGAAAGGTACTTCGAAATATTTTAGCATCCTCAGTGTAGTCCGTAATAAAATTATCGGATTGCTCTTGAATCTTATAACACCCCACCAGATTGGAAACAAATAGTAAAATGTCTTAATATGCATTACTCTGACAAACGAGACTTGGGTACTTTAGAATACCAGATGACTATGTTAACACAGAAGAGTAATAGTATTCAAGAATTTTATCAGGAGGTTTATCACCACCTCTCACTAATCTTGAATAGAATTTCTTCCATGGAATTAGGCCCAGAATCTTTAAAAACAATGACATAAGCATATAGGGATAAAGCTCTAGATACTTTTATCAGGGGTCTTAAAGGAGATCTTCCACGTTTGTTAAGTATACGTGAACCCGAAGATTTACCACAAGCTCTTTATTTATGGCTAAAGTTAGATAATGTCAATTATAGAATAAATCATAGTCAAAATAATATGAAAAGGTACCAACCAACGAATTACAAATTTCAACAACAATCTTATCAAAATCAGCAACAATATTATCAAAAACCAAACTTTCAGAATCGCTTCCACTCAAATCTTCCAAATCGCACTCAATCAAATTTTCAAAGTTATTCCCAACAAAATACGCAACACCATAATAACCAAAAATTCAACCAAAAACCTAAAGTATGGACGTTGAACATTCTCAACATTCAAGAATAAATAATTACAACAATAAGCCCAATCAAACCTTTAGAAGTTTTCCTGCTAATGTTAATAGCAAACAACCATCATTTCAACATTCTCATCAAAATAATAAATTCCAAAAAATCTTTCATACCGAACCTAAAGTTATTGATCAACAGCCTTCACAAACTTGCAGTAAATGCAAAGGTTGCTCATTTCAATCATCGTCAGTCGATGACAGTAATAATGACAATTTTTTAGATTAAACTGTTCTTCGTTACCTTACATAGAACATCAAACGAAGAACGGAGAAATTTTAAAATTCTTAATTGACACAGTCTCGAATAAAAATTACATTCAGCCACAATTAGTCAAAAATCCTATCCCAAATGAACAAAATTTTTACGCTAATTCAATTGGCGGAAGCACCACTATCACTCACCACTCTTATATAAATCTATTCGAACCTAACACTTCTAAACTTAAATTTTATATCTTACCAGAACTAACATCCTTTAACAGGATAATAGGTAATGATAGTCTAAAGGACTTGAATGCCATAATTCATGCAAATGAAAATTTCTTAACTATTAAACCAAATATAAAAATTTACTTAAAACAATTTACCTCTAACTCAGTAAATAGCATTAATATTAGGACTTCTCATCTTAATAAAATGCAAGAAGAAAAACTTAACCATCTTATAAATAATAATCTACAGTTATTCGCTGATCCTAATGAAAGTCTCACTTACACAACTACAGTCAAAGGTGAGATTAGAACAACTACTAACGAACTAGTATATTCAAAAAGTTACCCCTATCCTATGTGTTTGAAACAAGAAATCAAAAAACAAATTCAGCAACTTCTAGACGACGGTATAATAAGGCAATCAAGATCACCCTATAACTCACCTGTATGGATCGTTCCAAAAAAAGAGGACGCATCCGGTGAAAAAAAATACAGAATGGTAATATACTATAGAAAATTAAATACAATTACTATAGCTGACAAATACCCGATTCCAGAAATAAATGAGGTTCTTGCCAACCTTGGTCAAAACAATTTTTTCTCAATCATCGATTTAAAAAGCGGTTTTCATCAAATACCTTTAAAATCGTGCGATATTGAGAAAACTGCATTTTCAGTGAATAATGGAAAATATGAGTTCACTCGACTTCCATTTCGATTGAAAAATGCACCTTCTATTTTTCAAAGGTCTCTGGATGATATTTTCAGAGACCATATAGGAATACGTTGCTATGTGTATATTGATGACATTATCATTTTTAGTAAAAATGAAAAAGATCACTTTAAAAATCTCGAAACTATCTTTGAAACTCTTGAAAAGGCTAATATGAAAATACAACTTGATAAGAACGAATTCTTGAAAAATGAAGTTGAATTTTTAGGATTCTTAGCATAAAAACTAATCCTAAAAAGGTACAATCTATATGTGATCTACCATTCCCGAAAACACTACAGGATCTGAGATCGTTTCTTGGTATGTCAGGGTATTATAGGCGATTTATCCAAAATTATGCAGGAATAGCCAAACCTCTGACATCCCTTTTAAGAGGGGAAGGAGGACGCGTATCAAAAAATAAATCAAAAAACATATCTACAATTCTTAATGAAGAAGCAAAAAAATCTTTCGAAACTTTAAAAAACTCTCTAATCTCAAAAGAAGTTCTTTTGACTCATCCTGATTTCTCTAAAGATTTTGAACTTACAACTGAAGCGTCCTATTACGCGATCGGTGCAGTACTTTCACAAGAAAAAAAACCTATCACCTTTATTTCAAGAACACTTACCAAAACAGAAGAAGGATATGCCACAAATGAAAAGGAAATGTTGGCAATAGTATGGGCTTTATCTTCTTTACGAAATTATCTTTACGGCTCAAGACGAGTAACGATTTTTACAGACCATCAACCTCTCACATATGCTCTTAGCAACAAAAACAGTAATAGCAAAATGAAAAGATGGAAAGCAATAGTCGAAGAATATAAATATGAGTTAAAATACAAACCGGGTCTCATGAATATAGTAGCCGATACATTATCAAGGCTTGTTCCTACCACACAAACAAACACTTTGACTTCAACACAGTACAGTGCCGATAGTTCATCGAATAATTGTGTTATTTTCACTGCAGCTCCTTTAAATGCATTTCGTAACCAAATAATATTACAATTATCCAATGTAAGGAAACATGAAACGACAAATCCCTTTCCAAACTTTAACAGACATACAATAACAAAATCAGATTTTTCTGAAACAGATTTAATTGATATTTTTCAAAAATATTTAAGTCCAAATATCCTTAATGGAATATTGACCAAAGAAACCACTATGGGAAAAATACAAAAGATTTATCCTCTTCATTTTAAAAATTATAAAACAAGATTTACAAGAATACTACTTAAAGACATTACAGACGATTGAGAGCAGGACGAAATAGTCGCATCAATACATCGTCGTGCCCATAGAGGTGCAGCAGAAAATAAAATACAGATATTGGAAAAATATTACTTCCCTAAGTTAACTATCAAAATAAATAATTTTGTAAAAAATTGCACTATATGCCAACAAAACAAATATGACAGACATCTTACTAACCCAGAAATACAAAGTACTCCTATTCCAAGTTATGGAGGACACACACTTCATATCGATATCGACAGAACGAAAATTAGTCTTAACTGCAATAGATAAATTAACTAAATTCGCACAAACAAGAATTATTCAAAATAGATCAATTGAACATATCCGACTACCATTGAGAGACATCTTATTTTACTATGGTATACCTGAATGGATTGTTATAGATAATGAAAAATCTCTTAACTCAGCTTCAATAAGAGCAATGATGAAAGATGAGCTAAAAATTAAAGTATTTACAACTCCACCTTATAGGAGTGAAGTAAATAGGCAGGTAGAAAGATTTCATTCCACCCTCTCGGAAATAATGCGATGTCTAAAAGCAGAACAAATAAATCGCACTTTCGAAGAACTTCTCGAAAGAGCGGTAAATGAGTACAATCATACCATCCATTCTACTACAGGAAAAAAACCTATTGAACTATTCTTAGGCAGAAGTCCCAATATTACACCTGCAGAATTCGAGGTAACTAGACTCTCTAATATAGAAAAGGTTAGAAACAATCAATTAAAGGATGTGAAATTCCATAATCTTAAAAGAAAAAAATTAAAGAATTATAAGAGAGGCCAAACAATTTACATAAAACACAACCAAAGATTAGGTAGTAAACTAACAATAAGATATAGGAAAGAAGTAGTTAAAGAAAATAGAAATAGTGTAGTTATAACAGAATCCGGAAAAAGAGTTCATAAATCTAACATTAAAAACTAATTCTTTTAGGTTTTTTCTGCACATGGCAGTATGTGATGTCCAGATACTAGACTATTCAAAATCGCCGCTAGTCAGCATACAATTAGGAAAGGCAAAAATTCAGAAAGGGAAATTTAAATTAATCCATATTACTGAACTATCATCTTTCCAACATGCAGCAGATGAAATTAACGAAGCTTTTAAATCTCATATTCTTACTTCTCATCCACTCTATCCCTATTTAAAACATGAATTTATACAAATACAAGATTTCTTAGTTGAACTTAATCCAAATCGAAAAAAAAGAACCATTGATTTTCTAGGAACAACCTGGAAATGGATTGCTGGTACACCAGATCATGATGATCTTATCATGATCAAAAGAAAAATTAACAACATTTTAGAAAATACTAATAGACAGGTGATCATCAATAATGTTCACAATAAGAGAGTCAATAATCTAACTAAAATCACGAATGAAATTCTAAATATCATTAAAGAAGAAAACTTTCTCCATAATTCATTAGGATTTAAATTACAATATAAATTGAAATTATTAAAAGAAGAAATCTTTAACATTAAATACGCCATACATTGGGCAAAACTAGGCATTATAAATTCTATGCTACTTTCCAAAGACGAAATAAAGGTCTTAACAGACGTATTAGATAAGGAAAATTTTCCATATTCCACTCCAGAAGAAGCTCTAAACTTCTCTGAAGTAAAGGTAATTACAAACGGATACTACTTATTTTATATTATAGAGATACCTCTAACTAATAAAGAAATTTATGAAAAATTTTTAATAAAAGTTGTAAAATTTGATAATATTGTAAATCAAATTGAATATGAAAAAATTCTTTTAAATAAAAATGAAAAGTATGGTATCTCAAACAATTGTAAAATAATTAATTCTATATCAACTAGTAACGCCCTGTGCTCGAAATTCGAGCTTTTTGTGCTTTTAAATTTACATAAAAAATTCGTTTTGTATAATTTATATTAGACTAATATTATACGAAACTTATTTTTTTTTTCCTATGCATACTAAAATTTATGGCAACAGTTCTTGCTTTTAAAATTTCCTTATTAAAAAAAAATTTTTAATTATTTCAATTATAAAAACGTTTTTAGTATTTTTGAATTTTATTACTGTAGCTTAACGAGCTATAAAGAGAGTATAATTTTGTATAGTTATTACACAAAAATGCGATTTACATTCTAAATATAAATAGTGTTCTAATATATAATGTTCTGAAAATTTGATGATGATGAATTCTGTATCCTAATTAAAAAGCTTATTCATAGAACATAGTATGAACAACAAAATTTAACATACATCATAATTCATAAGTAAATATATTAAGTACTTAGTATTATATTATACTAGCTAATACCCGGTGCGCGTTGCTGCGCCTCTCAATGGAGGTTTAATTAAAGTTGATGTTACTGCAAAAAGTTAACACAAAAATTACATACGGTTAACACATGTAAATTTTAAAATGTATGAAAGCAATCTTTTTAAAACGATTTTTCTAGGATATTCTAGTAATTTTTGAAACTTTTTGTAATTCAAAGCAGTACAAACTACTTTCCAAAGTTTGACGTAATTTACTTCTAAAAAAATTTTTTGACCAATCGTAGGACCGACTGTTAACATACTCAACTCCATTTTCAAGTTGCTTCACACTTATAAAATTTGAGGTCAACCGGTCAAATCGTTTCTAATTTAGAGTTAAGTAACGCAAAAATCTATAAAAGCCACTGTGCCCCATAGGGTTAACGGAACTATACTTTCTCTTTGGGCAAAGCAGTATTGCGGTAAATTGGACGTAATTTTCTTCCAAATCTTTTTTTTGTCAATCGTCGGGCCGGCATGAGTTAACCAATTGCAAGTCTGTAAAAAGAGCTAATTTCAATCTCAAAACGGAACACATATACAAAATTTGAAGAAAATCGGTTAAACCGTTTCTAATTTAGAGTTAAGTATTGGAAAAACCAAAAAAAGCTGTTGGGCCCCAATGGGTTAATGCAACTCAATAAAATTTTTGTGTGGGCTTTCTTTTTAGTCAAAGCAGAATTTTGTAAAATCGGACAAAATTTGGACCCAAAACTTTTTTTGACCACCCGTCGACTCGATATGGGTTAACAAATTCCAAATCTGTTAATAGTGTCAACTCAATATTCACAGTAGAGCACGTATACACAATTTGAAGAAAATGGTCAAACCGTTTCGAATTTAGAGTAAAGTATTGAAAAAACCTATAAAAAGCTGTTGGGCCGCAATGGGTAAATGGAACTCAACAAAATTTTTTTTGGGGCTTTCTTTTAAGCCAAAGCAGATTTTCGTAAAATCGGACAAAATTTGGACCCAAAATTATTTTTGACCACCCGTCGGCCCGACATGGGTTAACAAATTCCAAAACTGTTAATAGTGTTTACTCAATCCTCAAGGAGCATCACGTATACAAAATTTGAAGTCAATTGGTCAAACCGTTTCGAATTTAGAGTAAGGTATTGAAAAAACCTATAAAAAGCTGTTGGGCCGCAATGGGTTAATGGAACTCAACAAAATTTTTTTTGGGGCTTTCTGTTAAGCCAAAGCAGAATTTCGTAAAATCGGACAAAATTTGGACCCAAAATTTTTTTTGACCACCCGTCGTCCCGACATGGGTTAACAAATTCCAAAATTCTTAATAGTGTCTACTCAATTCTCAAAGAGCATCACGTATACAAAATTTGAAGTCAATCGGTCAAACCGTTTTCATTTTAGAACAAAGAAGTTTAAATACTTGCACCACAGCCCCAACTTGGCGGTCCGTTAGAGCAAAATTTTTGGGCCACGATTTCCTTCCGAACCCAAAAACCTCTATATACAAATTTTCATGAAAATCGGCTGGGCAGTTTAGGAGCCAACTCGTTACATACAAACAAACAAACAAACAAATAAACAAACTTTCGCTTTTATATATCGTCGGCTGAGTGCTCTTTTGCCCCATACGCCACGAAGGTCAAACTGAGAAAATTGAAAAAGAAAGTTTGGAATAATATAGAAAAAAATCTACATTAACGATTTTGCTCAAAATTTGCAGGTAGTATGTTTGTACAATTCTGTAACTGTATACAAAATTTCAAAAGTTTTTCCTCAACGGTTCGCCCCAAAATACACTTTTTATGAAACAACTCCCAGTTGCCATTTTGACCCACTTCATACAAGGTATTTATTATTCAATAGAGTATATGCACGTGGAGCAAAAATTTTTCAAATGGGGCAAAAGAGCACGCATTATGTAGTAAGTAAATTTTTACTTTTTAATATTGTAGAGGAAGCAAAAAAGGAAAACTATGCTTTCGTTAACGATGGTCAGTAACAAATTCATCATGGTTTATAATTTTAAAATATAATATATTTGCCAATATTAATTACAAAACTCCAAATTTAAAATTTTTTCGTTTTTTTATTTATCTTAATATTATTTTAAACTCAAACAAAAATTAATTAAAAGTAAAAAACAAAAAAAAATAAATAGCCTTCTTCTAGCTTTAATGTTTTAAATTTATGAAATTGTTTGAAATTTTAAATTTCAAAAATTATTAATTAAAAAATAGTTTCAACAATATTATAATTATAAAAATTTCAACAATATTATAGCTATAAAAATATAATAAACATGGATTTTAAATCTTAATATTTTATTACATTATATTTTCAAGCACTTTAAGTTTCACATTTTGTACTTTCATAATAATATCTATACGTAAAAAAACAAAAATTTATTAAACTAAAATCAGCCTTCTTCTAGATCCTTTATTAAATTGAGTATGAAATCCATAACTTTAAATTTTAAATTTCCTTTCAAAATTATATTAATTTAATATTTTTGCTAAACACTACTAATTTTTATTAAAACTAAAAACAAAAATAAACAGCCTTCAGTTTCAAATAATATTATTCTTAAATTAAGCATTAAATCCATAATTTCAATTTTTAAGTTTCTTTAAATTAAAATTAAATTTAAATTAAGAGTTTGCTAATAATAAAGTTTCGTTATATTAATATTTGAATGACTTGATAATATTATCACGAAATGTTATTATGATTAAATAATATGTTTTCATTAATTGTTTTGTATGATTAAATAATAATATAAATAAAAAATGTTGCGAGAAGTAGATGAAATAAATAAAAATTCATATTAGCATTTAAACTATAAAAAAATGTTTTTATGAACGAGTTTTTCTAATTCACTGTTAAATATAATTATTTAATTAAATAAATCAAATTATATAAATTTTTAATTTAAATTAAAATTAATTGTAGTGGGCTTTTTAAATTAAATTAAAATTTAATAATTATTTTTATACGAATTCAATATAAAACGTCATACTTTAAAGAAATACGTTTGAAATGACGTTGAAATAGTTCCAAAATTGGTCTGCAGTTTTAATTTAAATTTAATATTGCTGTAAAATACTGTTGATCTATCTGTGGTAAATATGGGATCAAAGATTTCAAATCATTTTTTTTTTCTCCAGAAATAATAGATTTTTGAGACAAAACTGGAGGAGGTTTTCTCAAAATGTTAATTAATGTTGTAGGTAAATTTGATTTTGATTTTAAATTTACTGTTTTAAAATTTATTTCAGAAAAAGAATTTTTAAATTGGATTGAAAAAGGATTACTCTTTTCATATTTAATGCATTTTACTTTTGTAAATGGAAGATGAATGAAATTTAATTTAGATGAAATGGAGGATAATGACAAGAAATCTGATTCTTGCATTTGAAAAATTTTCAATTTAGTTTTAGATGTATTTACGTTTTTCAGTAATTTTAACAAATGTAGAGGGCTATGTATATCGAGTTTTTTTAAATACCTGTCTATTACAGAGTGAACTGCATCCACTTCTTGAATATTTGAATGACCAGGCTCGGAGTATTTTTGAACTATTTCAACAACACTAGACGAATTTTCTAAAAAGTATTTTATTCCAGCACTATTTATTTTATTTTTATTTTGTGGGACACAACTGTCGCTCCATAAAATTATTTTTTTTAGATTCGGATTGTCCTTCGAAATGTTATTTAATAGCTTTAATAAAGCACTAGCAATATCGTTGCCACTTCTACCACTGTGTCCTTCATGCCATATTGCACAATATGTGATTTTTTCTTTTTGCGGAATTATTGCCGTAGCAGTTAAATTAAATACATTCAATTTGCGCTTATAAAAAAATATTGAAGAATTTCCTTTAGGTAAACTGAACACATTCTGGAGGTCATAGCATACTATACACTGATTCGCATCGATATTTGAACGATCCAAATCTCGTTCTGCTTTCGACATATTTTTTTCCATGGTATGATTCTTATAATTATCACGGTCTTTTTCAGTTGGAGTTCGGTTATTTTTGAACAGGAAGCATTTATTGCACAAGTCTTTTTTTGGTTGTAAAAATGCCATATTGAACTCATAATTAAATATTTTGCGATACATATGTATTTTCAGCGGTTCTGATGTTTTTTCAACGTAATAATTGTACATTTTAGTTAAATTTAACTCAGGTGGTAAATATTTTTTGTCAGATGATGATCGGCAGTAATGTGAATCTATTACTGGAAACGACTTAATGTGGTCGCGAATTTCTTCTAACTTTTTGACTGGAGTACTTTTTTTAACAAATTTCCCCTTTTTCCGAGTAGTAGGAGTTCCTATTGGATCACGTAGTTTATTAAAACAATAATACACTCTTTTCTTATCAATTGACAAAGTATTAAGAAAAAACTCTCGACAAACTCTACGAATTTCACCGTCAACTTCAAAATAAAATTGAAAAGAAAATTTTTTTATCTCTAACGAAGTTCGACTGCGTTTTATCAGCTCTCTTTTCACGAATTTCAAATAAAATTGATTTTTTCCTTCATCTGACAGAGACCAAAAACTATTAAAAATAGAAAGACGATTATTTTCACTGAAATACTTTGAACATAAATAAAAGCAAGTATCTTTGCAGCCTGGTTTCATTTTTTTCGGTGATTTTACATTTCCTCCACGATCAGTGTATTGTTTACCACTTTCACGTAATTTTTTTATAGTAGATCTATGCCATAATTCAGGGCGTTTTTGTCTCTTTCGTGTTCTAGTTGGTGTATTATTTCCTAAGTACATAAATTATAAATTAATTTTTATTTTTTTTAATTACATATTAAAAATTTAACCTGATGAAGGAACAAAATCTGATGGCATATCTGTTAGCGCTGAAGAAACGGATGGTAAATTTCGAGAAATAGTAGCTAATATAGGAAATTATTATATAAAATTTGATTACAGAAAAAATTCATAACAATTTACATTCAATATCGGAAACAACCTGCTCTTGTATAACATTTCTATCTGGTACATAATTTGGATCGCGCATTTCGTCACCAGCTTAAAAGTTCATGAAAATGGAATAAATATAATATATTATTTTTTAATAAATATAATTTATATTTACATGAAAAATCATCCATAGTGGTATAACTTAGATCACATTTTTCGACGGGAAATATATCTTTTTCCATTCTAAAAAATTATAGTTTTTAAACAAAAAATAAAGATACAAACCATAATTAGCTTACTCTAAAATATCCTCCGAAACAAATGGGACAGGTGAAGAATTTTCACTGGAGCTCAATTCAGACATTACATCAGTCATGCTAAAAAAAATACATTTCGTTAGGTATTACAAAAAATATGAAAAAAAATAAAATAGATTTACTTACTCAAAATATATACGATTTTTAAATTGAACTCTTATGCACATGCGCGCACATCTATTATCTCCGAAATTGAAAAAAATACTAACCGTGAACGATAAAGGAAATATATTTTGAACTTCATTTCTTATTTTCTAAGTTCAAGAATTGCGTTTTTTAATAGAAATTGCTTAATGATTAGCACACATTTTCCAAGCGCAATATTAAACATACTATAGATAACCATTTAATTTGGTTTATCTGTTCATTCATGCGTAAACTTGCATTATAGTTTTTTTATTTTTTCTTTGTTTCAATGTTTACATACTTATTTTATTTTTTTTATGGTTTGCTGTATTGCTATAAAAAGCATTCTTAAACTTTGTTGATTTTTAAACGATAAGAAATAAAATATCTTTAAATAAACAATGATTATAGTTTGTTTTTTTTAGACAGATAGACTTCGATCTTATGTTTGTATTTCACAAAAAAAACTTTTTTTTTTCAACTTAAATTGTACTTTCAGATATGCACTTCTTTTTGTTTTGTATTATGATAATGACGTCAATAATAAGAAAACAAAAAAATTTTTTTTAAAACAAAACTAAATAAAAAATATAAAGTAACTTCAAAACAATAATTAAACTTTACAGCAAAATAATTCTTCCATTTTTTTATTATTTTTATGTAATTTTTTTTAAATAAATATAAAATTTGTATATAATTGCTATAATTTACTATTCCCATGGGGCAAAAATAATTTATGAAAAGTAAATTCTATTTTGATCCATAGATTCGGTACATGCACATGGGTCAAATAAGAAATTACAAAAAAAAAATTTTTTTTTCATATAAAATTTGACCCATAAGCAAAATTTTGGCGTTTGGGTCAAAAGAGCATTAACAATCTGGAAAAGTGCGGCGTATGTATCAAATTGGCAACTCTGTATATCAGTAACTAAAAGAGCTATCAGAAAACCGATTACACCAATCGAAAGATCTAGTGCCAAACCTATATATCTAATCTTAGGTCAAAAAATCAAAAAGTGGCGTATGGGGCAAAAGAGCACACAGCCAACGATATATAGATTGAAGCTGCAAAAATACAAAATAATAGTTAAGTTGACAGAAGTCGAGATTTTTTTTAAAATCACAATTTTAAGATTTATAACATATCTATATTGATGATTTTTTCCTCCCCATATTCCATTTTTAAATTTAGTAGCTACATAGGCAAAGAAGCACTACATTTCAATAATAAAATCTGAAATTTTTACTACAAATGTATGTACATATACAAAAAATGGTTCTGAATTCTTTACTTTACTTTATATTATACCTATTTATATAGGAGTGAACTACTATTTTTTTACAGCTACACCACACCGCCTCTTGAAAAATAGTAGATGAAAGGAGTAGATAATTAAATATTTATTTTATCTAAATTAAAGCATACGATGTACAATTTTTATACGGCAGTACGTCAATATGTCCATCTATATATCCGTTAATTGATACGCGCGTACACACAAAAATATTTATTTGAATGTTTTAATTTAGTACAAAAAATTTTATTAATTTCATATAATAGGTATATTTTGAATTTTTTTCAATATAAGATATTTTTTAAAACATAATCTTAGAAATATAAGAAAAACCAAAAACCATTTGTCAATTTGTAAATTTTCAAAATCCGATTACAGTACATCGCGTTACGCGTATTTTGGTTGCTCTCATGTAAATTCATGTACCTATTTATTTGTAAATTTTTTGACAGAAATATACGTCAACTTTTATTTAAGTTTAAGATTATTTTATAGTTTTTTTTTACGAACATATTAAGGTATTTTCAATTATATTTTAAAATATTTTATTTTGAAAACTTAATCGTATCAACATAAGAAAAAACAATTACAATATTTTTATACGCTTTGTCAAATTTTAAAATTTTAAATTCCGAAGTACAGTACACAACATACCTACTTATTTCAACATTTTTTGACAGAAACTGCATGCCGGACGCGTTTATTCTGGTTGATCTGTAAAGAACACATAATTTTTCTTAAGAAATGTTATTTTTGCTTCTGCAAACATACTATAGGTATTTCAATTATTTTGAATATATATAAAGTATTTTTTATAAAAATATAGGTATTTTTAAAAACAATATTATTTTAAAATATTTCATTTTTAGAACAATAACAACATAAGAAAAAATAACATTTTTGTATGCTTTGTCAATGTTTAAATTTTAAAAATTCGAGGTACAGTACGTCGCGTATGCTTTCATGTAAATTTATTTACATAACAACTTATTTCAAAATTTTTTGACAGAAACTGAACGCCGTACATGCTGAATTTGGTTGATCCATTAGTAACAAATCATTTTTCTTAAGAAATATTATTTATCAGAAGCCGGTTTTTACTATTACAAAAAACTTAACAAAAAGCAACAACAATATACGATTTAAAAAAAAAAAAATTTTAAGCAAACGAAAACAAAGTACAGTACTTTTCGGTTATAACGACCATGAATGGACAGAAAATATGTGTCGTAATAAACGAATGTCGTTTTAAAAGAATGCTGTGAAATTTGAAAAATTAGTATTAGAATTAAACATTGTAGAATATGCTAATTTTTGAGCGTACTCTTCGAACTCATTTGCAATTTTACATTATGTGACAGCTTCAAGCTTATGTATAGTGCTTTTTCCTCTAATGAAATTTTTTTTTGTATTTTTGATACGTTATGTTTTTATTTTTATATTAACAAATAAATAAGAAAATACTAAATTCATCACCAAGCAACATAATTAGATATAATAATTTTAAATAAAAGAAATATCAATGTAATAAAAAACTTTCATTTTTAGGTAAAATTTAATTCTTTGGCAAAAAGTGTAAAGTTTATTATAATTAAAATTGCACCGAGTTCGTTATAAATGAAAACTACTGTATAAACCAAATGTATTGCTTTCATTTCGAACAGAACTCATTTTTTTCGTTCACTTTTTAAGATAAAGAAAAAACAAAAACAAAAAAAAAATTTAAATCTCCTTGTTCATTGAATATTTGAACTAAACAAAAAAAAGAAAGATATACATAAGTCGGCGCCTATAATCTTTTGAATTAGATTTAGCTGCGAGTTACAACCGAAAATGAATTACATTTACACAGAAAGTCGGCGCATAATATTAAATTCATAAGCCTAAACTTTTAACCGCGTGACCGTTAAATTCAAAATTATGTTAAATTAAAGACAGGTTTTCACCTGAAAAAACGCAATATTCTTAAAAAAAATATCATTGTCCTATGAAAAAAACAAAAATCTTTATTTTGGTTGTTGTTTCATTAAAATTGGTCAAATAGTTTACCCAGAAAAAGGATGTTTTAATTTGTATGGGAAAAAATAAGCCGATTAAATATTATGATTTGTAATTCTATATCAATTTGTAACAAGAATAATATTGTAAATCTAAATATCTCTTCTTGTCTTGCAAATTTGTTAGCTAGTAAAAATTCAACGTGTAATGTAATCAATAATCAACATATTCCTACTGTGGAAGAAATATCTGAAGGCATCTTACTTCTAAATCAATTCAAAGGCGTTATCAAAATCGATGATAATCAACAAAACCTTTTAGGTTCTTATCTCATCAAGTTTCATAATTCTACAATTTCAATTGGTGACAAATTATTCACCTCAAAGGAAGAATCATCAGTTAGAATTCTACCACCTGTACTTCAACCACTTTCAATCAAGAAACAATTTAGAGAACATCTATCATTAGAATTTCTAGAAATATCCACATGAATAACACCGAGGAAATTAAAACATTACGCTCCAAAAATAATACTGATCAACTCATAAGTTACAGCTCAACAACAGTAATCATAATCATTTTCTTCATAATAATTCTGATCACGAGATTCAAAGCCAAGTTTGTTATTAAAAATAAATCACAAAATACAGCCGTAAGAGAAAACACCATACCAATTAATGAGCAAGAAGATTCCAGTGAATCATCACCAAAACCGACATTACAACCAAACCCATCTTTATCTTCACAGGACAATCATAGTGAAAAAGAAAATTCTACAAATACTACTATAGATCTAACACTATATCACAAGCCAGAAGTTTCAAGAAGGAAGTTCTACAATAGCAAACTATTTTAAATCAAATGAGGACATTTGAATCTAAGAGGGGAAGAGTTACCAAAGTTAACTATAATCTCCTAATCTAAAATTGTTTCATTATATTTTTTATAAAGTATAATCATATTTCTTTTATTGCAAAATGCATTATAAGCTAAAATGCTTATAAAATTAAATTAGAACAAAGAACTCTGCTAGTTATTTTATCAATGCAAAAAATACAAAATGCGCTTTGTAAGTATTTTTATAAATTGACGCTTTCAAGTAGAGGTACAAAAATTAAAATTTTATTTTTAGTTATAAGTTTCGCTTGGTGTAATAAACACATAATTTTATAAAAAGAAAAAAGGTCTTTTTATTTAAATTATTTTGAATAACTACAGTTTCATTTGCAGCAGGAATTAACTTATATTCTGTTGAATTCTTGGTTGAACCTTTTGATTTTTTGAAATGCTATTTTGAGTATATGGAATTGACGAAAAAGAAATTTTATTTTTGAACTTTGAATAAAATATGTTCTGTTCCTTAATACAAAATTCAAATGCTTCTGCTAGGGTCGCCGGTTTCGTGGCCCTAACAGTTAAACCAAGTGGTTCTTTAAGCCCGTGTAAAAATGCATTGAGGCTCACTTCTTGATATACAGTTTTTTTTTTGCCACAATCACATTTTTGTCGGTGTCGTGTATATATGATAAGTCATACTAGAGAGAAAACTTCTCCATAAAATTTTTCAACTGTGGAAGCATTTTGTTTTACTTTGTGCAAATCCCTAATGAGAGATGTTTCGTTTCTTTTATTTGAATAGTGGAGGATTAAATTATATCTAATATCATCCCAGACCAACGGGGTCCTATACATGTTTTATACCTCATTTGCAGTCCCACGATTTTATTTCTTATTGTTCTAAACAATAAATTACCATAAAAGGTCCCACTAGTAATTCTGATTAAATTACAAATTGAACTTATATCTATTATGAAAAAAACTTATATATTAAAAAAAAATTTCTTTTACTTTATTTATTTCATCAATTTTTTTTTTTTATATGTATTCTAAAAATAATTTTTCATTTAAATTAATCTTTCTTAATAATTTTAATAAATTAAAAAAAAAAATTCATAAAATTTGTTTTTTATGGTTTTATATAAAAAAAAATTGATAAAATTTTTTATTCTTTTTCAAAATTAAATATTAGGATCAAAATTTACTTCTAAAATAACTAAAATAATCTTTTTTTTCTTTCTTAAGATTAAAATAACGAAAAAAATACTTACATGAGACAAAGGCAGCAGAGATGGTTAATTTTCCTCCAGATAAGCATTTAAGAGTTCAACTCACGAGTTTCCTTGTTTTTTACTTTAGATTTTTCCTAAAATGTGGTTTACCAATTTTCCATTTGTAAAGCTTCCTCCTAAAGATAAGCCGTCTTTGAATTCAACAAAATAGTAGCACCAAAATCACAAAAATCACAAATATTATTAATAAATTTTGGCTCTGCGAAATAGCGTCTAATGAAATAAGATCTAAAAGTAAAAAATGAAATAACATCTAAAATTTTGCTATTTTTTACATCTTATTTCACAATGAAAAAACATCTAAAAATTTTGGTGAAATAAGATTTAATTTTGAATGAAATAACATCTAAAATTTAAATGAAATTAAATCTAAAAACCAATAAAAAACAAAACTAAAATGAAAAAAATTAAATAAGATCGAAATAAATTTTATTTTCTACAAAATAACAAAAAAAATTCTTTTTTAAAAATAGAAAAATAAAGTTTTATACAAAAACTTGCAAAGTATCTTGCACAATGGCTCGGCAGTAAGGACAAGAATAGCTCGTTGTAGTTCCATCCGCTAAGGCGTTTGCCTGTATTTTTAAACTGCATTCGCTACAAATCTTCATGTGTTTGCAAGGTAATAGCACGATATTAGATCTATTATCCTGACAAACAACACAATTGATAGTATCATTATTATTGAATGTGTTATCCACATCCGTATCAGCATTACCAATATCCTCATCTTCTGATTCAGGGAAATCTTGAAAAAAGTTTTCTAATGGTTCCATATCTGTGCATATTCTGTTTTTGGGATAAACCATTCTATTTAGAAAAGTGGATACGGTAATGTTTCTTTTTTCCAAAAGTATGCTGGCTTCCATAATAATGTCGTCTCTATTTTTATAAATTTTTTTTTTTTACCTCCTACAACAATACCACCACTTTCGATTATTATTTGAAAATTTTTACTCTTTTCAAATTCCTCTTCTCGAATAGCTTTGACAAATTTAAAAAATTTCCATTCTTTTGTAACAAACGACTCAAAACTCCGTTATAACCTTCTGCTGCGGAAGTAGTTCTTATCACCTCTTTAAACACAGAGAAACCTTGAGGAGTAACCTTAAACGACAAAATAAAAAGAAATTTTTACAAAATATTTGTGCTTAATATAACGGGATGGGTAATAAATTCCAAAAAAAAAAAAATTCCATTTACATAATTCCAAAAAAAAAATTCCAAAAAAAAAAAATCCAAAAAAAATAAAAATTCCACAAAAAAAAAATACTGAAAATATAAATATTCTGGAAAAGGCCGCAATCCTGATTTTGAATGCAAGTCTAAAATCCCTCTTAATTGAGAATCTCACATATCACGTATAAATAAATATTCTATAAAAGGTGGTGTATATCCCTGCTTTTGAATGCAACTCTAAAATCCCAGCTAATTCAGAATCTCACGTAATTCTCAATTAAGAGGGATTTTAGAGTTGGATTCTAAATCACGAGTGCCGCCTTTTCCAGAATGATATTTATATTTTTGGTATTTTTTTTTTTTTGCGGATTTTTAATTTGTTTGGATTTTTTTTTTTTTTTGGAATTATGTAAATATTATTTCGGAAATGGAATTTTTTTTTAGAATTTCGGACCCAACCTAAACACACCAGCTCTTACTTTTTTTATCCATTGCTTTTCAAAATAGTTAGTAAAATTTAAAAATATTTTTATTTATCATTATATGTGTTTTTTATAAGAGTTAGGGGAAGTAAAGCCAACGACATAAACTTATGATAAACTAGCAGTGCGTTTTTATTTTGTCTAATAAAATTTAGAAGATTTTTATCTTTCATTACTTTTCTTTGTATTGCCTGAAATATGAAACTTTTAGTTTCATATTTGCAAAGTTTGCCGCTATAGCATTTCTCAATCCTGTTTCATAATCCGTTATAAAGCTGTTAGGTTTAAATTCAAATATATTCTCATTGATGTATTGAAATAATTTGAAATAACATTTTTCGGATTTTTTGTTAGCAAAATATAAAAAAATGGAAATATCTATAAAAAAGCGAAAAAAATATGAAATTAGTATAGAAATTTTATAGTTGGTTATAAAATCAGAATAAAATTTATATAGGTAAGTGCAAATATTCTGGAAAAGGGTTTTCCGAATATTTTTAACAACAGATACATATTTTCTATAATATTTTGGCCAGCCATGATGGAAAAGAAATTAAAAATACTTACTTGCTCAAAATATTCTATATGAATGATCAATAATTGGTTGAAACAACCAACAGGTACAATTTTGAATGTACCATCTACTATATAATTGCGCCTTATTGGATTAATGTTTTCATTAATATTTTTCATAATATTGTCAGAGCCAAAGATACAAAAAGAAAAGTCATCATCCTCAGTTGTTATACATCCTTTGTAAAAAGTTGTTGGATTATGCTGGTGCTTAGTTATTCCAAAATTTTTCCAAATCGATTCATTTTGAAATACCTGAATAACTTCTATAGGTTTCTTTGGAGAAGTTACAAAAATTTTACTTGTTATACATTGCAAGCTACGTTTTATTTTGGAAAATGATATATTTTTCGATTCTTCTTGGTTATTTATGAAAAAGGAAAAATTCCAAATTGAATAAATTAAATTTGTAAAAAAAATTATATTTTAAAATGATAAATGCAATAATATTTTTACTGGATAAGTTAGTCACAAATGATTATCAGATCAAAATATAATTTTAATACCCAGGTAATATTAATAAATTTTTCAATGGACAATTATAATAAAAAATTCTATTTTTTTCATTTTATAAATTTTTAGAGAAATGAAATAAGATCTAAAAATTTATTTTGTTATTTTATTTCATTATTCACTTTTAGATTTTATTTCATTATGAAATAATATATAAATGAAATAGCATCTAAAAATAAATGAAATAAAATCTAAAAAATTTTTTGAATTTTTTTTAGATATTATTTCATTTTTTACTTTTAGATCTTATTTCATTAGACGCTATTTCGCAGAGCCTTAATTTTTATTAAGTGTCTTTTCGGTTCGCCTGGGTGGCTTAGTGGGTAAGTATTTGGCTTACTAACCGAAGGGGTGCGGGTTCGATTCCAATACGGGTCATGCATTTTTTAATTGAAAAAAATTATTTGAAAAAAAATAATTTTTCTCTACAAATCCCCATGGTGACCAAAAATAATTTAAATATACAAATGTATAATATAAACAAAATAATTAACATTGTAGTTATAAATAAATAAAAAGTATTTAATTTAAGAAGCCCAAATGCCAAATAGGCAAAGGACTATAATAATATCAAGCAATATTTACTATTGTCCTGGTACTAATTAAAAATAAAAAATAAAAAATCATTTAGAATAAAAATATTTAGCAATTTGTATTAAATAGACTGATTATGCTGCATTTGTGTTTAGAAGTTTATGTTAAAAAAAAATTAAGTACAGTAATGTATGAATTTATTAGTTTAATCCATTTGTTTAGTACAGGGTACACAACTCTCACAATCAAGTAGGTAACATTTAAACCAATTTAATTTTGTCCCTTGAATTCCATAATTACATAGTTTTTTTATCAGTATGTCTCGGTTATTGTTTCAAACGCTCTTTTAAAATCATGGAAAATTGCTGGAATGCTTTTATTCTTAATGTATTTCTACTGATTTACGACATAGTTCACAGCTATTTCACATGAATATTTATACCCTTGCATACATATATGACATCGGGTATATTAAAATTGCTCCTCCGTTTGTAACGCATCGATCTAGACGAGCTAGATATAGTGTCAAGGGTACGTATCGGCTCAGAATCGAAAAATAAGTCGATCTAGCTATGTGTGTCTGTCCGTCCGTCCGTCCGTCCGTGTGTCAGCACGATAACTCAAAAACTAAAAGAGCTACAGTTTTGAAATTTTCACAAAATATTTTTCAATCAATTTCTAGGTTCCCTATTTTTTTTGGTTAAGATCGGACCAAAATTTCGGGTAGCTCTCGAACAACTAACTTTTTTAATTCCAATTTGAAATTTTGCTATGCATCTTGTATTCAACATGAAATTATATGAATTTTGTTTTTTTTTGTTTTTTTGTTTATTTTTTTTTTGTAGATAACGATTTCGAGTTACAATTTCATACGATTTAAATGATGCGTAGAATTTTTAAAAAATATTTTAGATTTGGACTTTGTACTTTGAGATTTATGAATTATAATCATTATGAATATGATGATAATTTTCGATCATGATGATCATTATATGAATATAATTATATAATGCTTAATTTGCTTAGGTTTAATATGTATATTCGTGAATTTAAAATTAATTACAAGAGATAGAATTGAAAAATTAGAGCTAGAGTTTTGAAATTCACACAAAACATTTTTTGGACATTTTTGAAGTTCCCTATTCTTTTTGGTTAACACCAGACTAAGGTTTCGGGGAGCTGCCACACAACTTATTTAAATCAATATGAATTTCTTCAAAAGTAATTATACCAGGAAGATGAAAATTACACACGGTTAGTTTTATAATGAATCAAGAACTTATATGAAGTTTCAAAATGTTACGACTTCATTTTCGGGGGGCTGCCATACAACTTCTTTGCACCAATATGAATTTCTTGAAAACTGATTATACTACGAGGATGAAAATTACACACTGTTAGTTACGGCCCCGTTTTCGGGCAGCTGCCATACAAAGTTATCAATTCGATAACTGTGAATCTAATGAAGCTACGAGGTTAAAATCAAAACTGGGCAGATAAAGTAAAAGGGCAAGTTAGTTGGCAAAGTTGGATATCACTAGGACAAACTTTTAGGGTGGGCTATTTTTTTTTTTTTTATGGGATAATAAGTTAATCAAAAATTATGGGATAATGAATTAAAAATTTAATTTTTTTTTTAAGCAAAAACTATTGGATAAAAGGTAAATTTTTTTTTAACTATTTTACTTTCTTATATTTTTTTTGTAATATTTATAATAGCATAGGGGAAATAAATAACGGTTAGTGGGTATGCACGGGTATCTAAAAGTTGACAAAAGTATGCAACTATAACCTTCATCGTTTTTGTTTAAAGATTGGTATTCTGATAGAATTTTATTATCCTCTATTTATTGTTCTAGTTGACCTTCGACTACTTTTTCAATGGCTTTTTCACATGCTTTTAGAACATTAATTGGGTGGTATTCCTCACATTTATTAGTTTTTGGTATTTTCTTAATTAGCGTTATCACTGTGTGCTTCCAGCTTTCGGGAAATATTCCAGCCTCGATTAATTTATTTATAAGTTCCAGCAAATAATAGCCTATTATGTCCCCAGTTGTCTACAATAATTTTTGTTGGAACATTGCTGTAGCGGGGTTTGTTCTTGAGGTTCTTATATATATTTTTTAATTCTATTATTGTAATTGCACGAAATTTAAATCTATTATATATCACAGGTACTTGGTTCATATATTGCACGTTTCTTGATTTTTGCAATCTATTGATTTATTGTTATACTTTTTGCATTTAAAACACTGCATTATCATTGTCAATTTTAACTTAGCATTAAATTTTTTCTGTTTTTCTCTTTTAGTTTCAACTATTTATTTTTATATTTTAGTTTCCAAAATTTGGTTTTGTTTCTTTAGTTTATTCACTATTTATTTTTCATCCATTTTAAAATTCATATCGGTTATCACAATATTTATTTATTTATTTGAACCAAAACAAGGTTTTTACAAAAAAATTCTTAAAACTAAAACTTATAATTAACATGAAATTTGATTACATAGCCAAAAAAATTTTAAATACATTAAGAATCAAAAGTATAATTATTTGTTTATTTGTAGAAAATGCACACAAAGCAAAAACACAGTTGAAATTAAATTTATGAATTATAACTGTATTAACTAACTGTATAAAGTAACTTAATTAAAAAATAATATGAACTTGAAGTGTAATATGATATAATGAAGGTTAAAATTATTGTCTTAGGTCATGAATGAATTTTAAGTTTCATTTATGTTTAAAAGTGTATCGAGAAATTTTTTGTAGAATAAAGATCACTGTGTTTATTGAATGTAATGCAACATCTATTTATTGGTTCATTTTTTCCATATTCAGTTCTATGAGTATGTTCAACTAAGTATTTAGTGCTTCTCGTATTTCTCGCACCATTGTTTATTTTAAAGTTATCCAATAAATACCGAACGTCAATGTTTTTTCTTAAGACGTCAAAAGTAAAGCAGAAAGAAGAGTTTGCCTGAGTGAGGATAACGTTAACATATTCAATGAATTAAGTCTTACGAGATAGCTAGGCAGAATTGAATAATCTCTAGGACTATATTGATTTCTTAAAGCGAAAAGAAGAAATTGCTTTTGCACGGATTCTATTCTATCAGAATGTATTTGAAATGCAGGATCCCACACAATATTACCATATTCAAGAATAGAACGTACTCAAGAACTATAAAGAGCTTTAACTACAGCAATGTCGCTAAATCCTTTAGCTCTTCTTTTTATAAAGTCGAGCATTTTGTTTGCCCTGGAAATCATATACTCATAATGAAGATGGAAGTTCAGTTTATCATGCAACAGAATCCCTAAATCGGTAATGCTTTTAACCCTTTCAAGGATTACATTATTTATATTATAACCGAATGAAATGGTAGATCTCTTACGTGTAAAACTTATAACCTTGCATTTTTCAATGTTTAGTTCTAGTTTATTAGAGAAGCACCATTCTTGTAGAGAATTAAGATTTGTCTGAAGTAATGCAACATCAGAACTATTTTTAATTACATAATAAATCTTGAGATCGTCAGCAAATGCAACATGTGACACACCGAAAAGTTTACTAGAAATATCGGAAATGAATATATTAAACAAGAGTGGTCCTAAGTGTTTACCTTGTGGTACTCCTGATGTAACATTAATACGGTCCGACAAAAATCCTTGAAATTTGATATTTTGCGATCTATTTGTAATATAGGAGAATGTCCAGTAAAGAAAAGAGCCCGAAATACCTAAAGTTGCAAGTTTGTTTAGTAGAATTTTGTGATCAACACGATCGAATGCTTTGCCGAAGTCAGTGTAAATAGCATCAACTTGGTGCCCATTTTCCATTTCATTGAGGATTTCAGAAGAACGACCTTTTCTGAATCCATGTTGTTGTTCGTTTAGTTTTGTATTAATGATGGGCGTAATTTTGTTTACAACCATTTTTTCGAACAACTTTGGAACAGTCGATAAAATAGCAATGCCACGGTAATTTTCGACTAATGATTTATTTTCCTTTTTATGAATAGGGGTAAGATAAGAAGAAGAAACAATACCAAGGTATAAAAAATTATTACCTAAGTTAACTTTAATAAATTGGTGATTAAAAGAGCGGTAAGTTCTAGTGATTAATGCCACACTAGATAAGGTATTGTTTACAGCAAGTAATACACCACCACCACGGGAAAAATTTGTAGCAAGATAATCCCGATCTTTTCTATAAATCGACCAAGTACTGTCCAAAATTTCTTCATTTACGAAGGAATCGTTTAACCATGTTTTAGTGATAGCAATAATATTAAATTCACATGACTTAGCATCAATATATAATTTCTTAAGCTTTCCCCTCATACCACTGCAATTGTGGTAGATTAATTTCAGTTTATTAGAGGAACTAACGCTATTTTTATTTTTGATACTATGGTTAGACAGTGTGACTAAATTGGAATTAGTGTAAGAATCGATATAGAATTTTGAATTTAAATTGTTATTTGCTGCTCGGTCGAAAAAACTTATTATAATTTTCACGAGATTGATACAAGTGATTGTAGCAATTGCTATTGCAATGACTACGAAAAGCATTAAGATCTGCTTCTACCTGTTTGGAAGTGAAACCAATTTTAATGTGATACTTAAAATAAAGGTCATATCAACACAAGTAAATTTGTTCTTGTTTTAGCCTCAATTACGCGATTATTTTTGTCATCGTGCAAAAATGCAAGAAATAGCCTCGCATAATTTAGAATTTTTTCATCTCTAAATCGGGAAAGTGCGTAGGTACAGTATTCCCTTAGAGATTTCTGAGTCATTCTTACAACTGCAGGTAACAGAGGGTTTAACGAGAAATTAGCTTTAAGGTTTTTATTATTAATATTATTTTAAGTATTAGAAATAACATTATTATTATTATTATTATTATTATTATTATT